>CAUYLG010020348.1:0-178617 GCA_963573385.1 Cacajao melanocephalus
TGCAGAGAAGGCTTTCCACAAAATTCAACAGCCCTTTAGGCTAAAAACTCTCAATAAACTAGGTATCAGTGGAATGTATCTAAAAATAATAAAAGCTATTTATGACAAACCCACAGCCAATATCATACTGAATGGGCAAAATCTGCCTCCTTTTTCATTATGAAATGCCATGAGATTACATTGGGCCCACCTGATAATCCAAGAAACTCTCCCTGCCTGAGAATGAGTAACCTTAATTCTATCTGCAAAAAAAAAAAAAGTTGTCATGTTGTTTAACATATCCACAGATTCCAGGGATTAGGGTATGTTAATGTTTGGGAACCTATCACAATTGGGTATCAGTCAAACAAAGCATGGAATATGCATGAACTTAAATGGAATATAAGTAAAAGTGATAATGTTAAAAAAAAATTACTGGCATAAGAAAATACTATGTAAAATATCACACTGAAAATCATTAAAATTAAAAAACAGGTTACTTAATAGTATGGATTGTTTCATTCCATTTTTTTGTAGAGTGAAAAAAATATGTTTGATATATGTATGACATGTCTGTATATCTCGAGCTAGCTCTACATCTATTCAATATTTGTATATCTATCTAGGTGAAAAGGTATACCCCAAAATATTCATTGGTTATTTTTGAGGTTGGGGATTACTGGTGAATATTTTTAGGTTAATGTATATTTTTGGACTTACATAAAATGAATAAGTTTATTATCTACAGCACATGTAAATTTTTAAAATTAAAGTTTTGTTTTACAAGTAGAGTGCAGTAACTAACCCTTTGGTCAGCCAATTGACAAACTTAAAGAACCAAAACTGTTTCTCTTAAATATAGTGAAATTCTCATTTTCATGGGACTGAACCCTGTTCCCACAGTCAACCCCAATCTCAGCCACCCTGCTCTAGTTCTGAGAAATCCAATATTTTTATCCCAGTGTCCCAAAAGCTATTAAACGAAGTTGTGAAAGAACCTCACTGACACTCTACAGCTGCAATAATATATTGTTTAATATCATCTCTGAGAAATTTCTGAAATAGTACAGTCTAAAACATCCATATGTCAGTGTTGGGTTTGGTTTAAATTTCAGATAGCTAAAAATAAGTGTTTCTCCTCCTTTTGGTTTTAAAGTATAAGCAGATCTAGCTTTGATGTACAAATCTTATAAACGAAACAATTTGCTGTCCCCACCCAAGACAGCTAGCACAACTCCAGAAAGAAGGGTCTACCCTTAACAGTTTACTCTGTGTTCTAACTGTGGTTTCCGTAAGAACATACTGTATACAACTTTGTTCCTAAGGTTATTTCTGTTGGTGCCAAATTGACTTCAATTCACAAAAATCATGTGGTGCATTCCCATGTAACTTGGATGTTCCGTTCTAAAGAAAACACAGGAATTTTTTTTTCTTAAGCAACCATTTCTGTTTATGGAAGATGCACCTCCACCCTCGGGATTATACTTAGAATCAGTCTCCAAATGTGGATTTAATTATTAGAAGACATAGCAAATACTTTGACCTCTACCTAAGAATAGACTGAAGATTGTGTCCTATTAGTAGCAGATTGGTGGGGCACCTTAGATCATTATGGTTAAAAACTATGGGCTTTCCTGCCAAAATCCTGGGGTACCAAAATCACTGGGTGTGAATCCTGTCTCTGACCTTTACTCTCTGTGTGACCATGAGCCAATTATTTAATCTCTATATTCCCCAGTTTGTAAAACAAAGATAATAGAATCCAAAGACTCTTCTGAGGTTTGAATGAATTAAACATACAGAGTATTTGGAGCACTGCCTGATACATGCTAGTAATAGTAGTTGCAAGAGAACCATGTAAAGGAGACAGTAATACTATTTACAGTATTATCGATGATGAGAGAGAGAAATTCTTTAAAAGGATCATGACCATTTACCAAAAGTGCAAGAAGCTAACATTCTGCTAACTAGCCTGGTACCCTCCTGCTTCAAGATCTCTGAACTGGCTTTTTCCTGAACCACATGCTTCCTCACTGAAATATCCATATGGTCCATTATCTTACTTCCTTCAGGACTTTGCAGTAATAACTTCTCAGTGAAGCCCATCCTGATCACCCAATTTAAAGTTACACCACCACCCTCATTCCGGTACTCCCACTCCAACTACCTGATTTCTTTCCTTCCACTGCAATTTTAACATTCCACATAATTTATTTATTGTGTTTACTGTTACATAAGTTCCAGGTGGGCAGAGATTATGCCCTTTTCTTTTCTTTTCTTTTTTAGAGATGACATCTTGCTCTGTTTCCCAAGTTTAAGTGTGTCTGTTTTAGAGTATTAATATATTCTCAGCATCTACAACAGCGCTTGACTCATAGTTGATCTCTAAATATTTGCTCAGTGAGTGAATAGCCAGTACCTTGAAGGGTAGTGGCTTTGTCTAAAATGGAGGCAAAGATTCAACTGAGAGCTCCCTATGCAATCCTAACAGGAGCCCCAGATAGTATGTGTTTCTCCCTTGATAAGCTCTCCAGTGGAAGTTCTAAATTGAGAAAGTGAGGCAGAACAATAGTCTGGGTCATAAAGATGGCTGATTAGAAGCTTTCAGCACTTTCCTCCTTCACAGAAAAGACCCGAAACAATAAATAGATAACTCTTGTATAGATCATCTAGAACACTGGCATCCAGCAAGAAAGTGACAAAGACCTTCTAAGGCATGGAAATTCATGATCGTAGCATAGAGAGGGGAGCAAAACAGACAGCCAGGATTGATTCAGAATCAAGAGGGATTACCCATTGCAGGGAAAAGATAAGCAAAAGATCTCCAGCAACCCACATTCTCACCACAGATGCCTACAATCGTAACTACAGGAGAGTCCTCACAGGCTTCACAGGCCCTGAATCCAGTATATTATACTGGGGAGCTACCTGGAGTCCATGTGGCTGCATTATTCCAGAAAGAAGATTCACATTTTATCACCCTCACTCCCCAGGAACCAGGCTGTTGCAGCAAAATGGCATTTTGAGAACAAAGAAACCAACAGAGTACATCCTGCCAGAAGGCCCAATAGCCTTTATATTTCCACATCCCTGGGACTCACTGACATTTTGCCACATTCATCTAAAGGTATGCAGCATTGTGATACCAGCTGTACCCAGAGGTACAGCTGGGAACCCAGCACCCAAGTTCAGGTAGCACCCTACACCCTGGGGAACAGGAAGTCCAGCACAGCAGAGAGGCTGCCCACAGAACCCAGGGAGCCAATGTGTGCACTTCCAGAACCTGAGAACCACTTGCCTGAGGGGGCAGAGAAATGGCCCACCCACAGCTTGCTGCTGCTCCCACCAATGACCCTGCCACCTCCAGTAGGGATGCTGCATGCCCACCTGTGCTACCAGAAGGCCCAAGGACCATCCTATCCAGTGTTCACATCCTCAACAGAACCATGCCACAGCCTCCACAAACAACCACAGCCTGGGCCACTGAGGTACTTGCAGACACTGCTGATATTGATTACATCCAAATGAATCATAAGGAGACTATTGCATTCATGTAGTACCAAAGCCAAAGCAACCTACCCAACCTACACTATAGAACACATCTATAAGCAAAGTCTTTCCCTGCAAAATCAACTCTATAGAATTGGAAGAAGTGATTGTTCTGCCAGATGTGCAAATATCAACATAAGGACACAAGAAATATGAAGAAGCAAGGAAATATAACACTTCCAAAGGAAAACAATTTTCCAGTAACAGACTCAAAGATAAGGAAATCTATGAAATGAGAAAATGAATGAAATATAATGATCTTAAGGAAATTCAGTGAGATAAAAGAAAACACAAATAGACAACTCAACCCAATCAGGTAAACAATAAATGATCTAAATAAGAAATTCAACAAAGACATAGATATTATTAAAAGGAACCAGATAGAAATCTTGGAACTTAAGAATTTAACAAATGAAACAAAAAATACAATTAAGCATTTCAACAATAGAAGAGCTCAAACAGAAGAAAGAATTTCTGAACTTGGAGGAGGATGATTTTTAAAATAACCAAGTCAGACAACAACAAAGAAGCAGACAATACAAAAGAATAAGGAAAGTATATGGCATATATGGAAAACATTACACAAATAAATATTTGCATAATGGACGTTTCAGAAGAAGGGATAGGGAAAGTCATAGAAAAACAACCCCGTGAAATAATAGTTGAAAACTTCCCATGTCTTGGCATCAAAAGATACATTAACTATCTTGAAGACAAAGAGAGACTTCTAAAAACAAAAACAGAAAAGTATCAAGTCACACATAAGGGAATTACCATCAGACTAACAGCAGATTTCTCAGCAAAACCTTAGAGGCCAGGAAAGAATGAAATGATATATTCCAAGTGCTGAAAGAACACTGTAAAACAGGACTACTCTACCTAGCAGAAATATCCCTCAGAAAGGAAGGAGAAATAAAGTCTTTCCCAGACAAGAAAACTCTGAGGGAATTCATCACTTAAAAGACTGTCCCTACAAGAATTCTACTTCTGGAAGCAAGAGAACAATATCTACTATTATAAAAGCAGAAAAAACACACAATAGTACAAAACTCACTGGTAGAGCAGACACAGAAATTAGAAAAAGGAAGGAATCAAACATTATTACCACAGTAAACCACCAAACCACAAAGATAAACAATTAGAGATTAATAAAGGAACAAAAGATATGCAAAACAACCAGAAAAATAATTAACAAAATGATATGCATTCTTACCGATAATAACCTTGAATATAAATGAATTAAATTCCCTAACTATAAGGCTAGCTAAATGAATTTTTTTTAAATCCCTAACTATATGATGCCTACAAGAAACTCACCTCACCTGTAAAGACAAAGGCTGAAAGTGAAGGGATGCAATATAATATTCCACACAAATAGAAACCAAAAGCAAGCAGTAATTTTTATGCTTATATCAGACAAAGTAGACTTTATGTCAAAAACATAAAACAAGACAAAGAAGGTCAATGATAAAGGGATACATTCAGCAAAAATATATAGCAATTCTAACTATATGCACACTCAACACCAGAGCATACTTATATATAAAGAAAATATTATTAGATCTAAATGTAGAAATAGACTCCAATACAATAACAGTAGACTATTGTCTTGTAAATAGAAATAGACTCCAATACAATACCAGACTCCAATACAACACTGCCCCTTCAGCATTGAACACATCATCTGGACAGAAAATCAAAAAAAGAAACATTAAACATAAACTTCATTGTAGACAAAATGGACCTAATAGACATTTACAGAACATTTTAAGCCAACAGCTACAGAATACACATCCATTTCACCAGCACATGGAACGTTCTCTAGGAGAGAGCATGTGGCATACAATGGGCCACAAAACAAGTCTCAATAAACTTTTTAAAATCAAAATTTTATCAGCTATCTTCCCAGACCACAACGGAATAAAACTAGAAATTAATAACAAGAGGAACGTCGGAAGCAGTACAAATACATGGAAATTAACAAATATGTTCCTGAATAACCAATGAGTCAATGAAGAAATTAAGAAGGAAACTTTAAACTTCTTAAAACAAATGAGAATAGAAACACAACATACTGAAACCTAGGGACAGAGCAAAATCAGTACTAAGAGATAATTTTATAGCAGTAAATGCCTACATCAAAAAAGTAGAGATTTCAAATAAACAACCTAACAGTGCACCTAAAGGATCTAAAAAAGCAAGAATAAACCAAACCCAAAATTAGGAGAAAGAAGAAAACAATAAAAATCAGATCAGAACTAAATGAAATAGAGCCCCAAAATACAAAAAGATCAACAAAAATGTCATTTTTGAAAGGATAAACAAAATCAACAAACCATTAGCTAGACTAGAAAAATGAGAGAAGACTCAAATAAATAAAATCAGAAATGAAAAAGGAGATATTACAACTGATACCACAGAAATACAAAGAATACTTAAAGGCTACTTAAATAACTATACACCAACCAATTAGAAAACCTGGAGAATATGAATGAATATCTGGTCACATATAAGCTATCAAAATTGAAACAGAAAGAAATAGAATACCTGAACAGGCCAATAACAGGTAACAAGATTGAATCAGTAATGAGAAGTATCCCAACAAAGAAAAGTCCACGACAGAATGGCCTTACTAATGAATTCTATCAAACTTTTAAATAAGTAACTAAGAGAAATTCTTTCTAATTCATTTTACAAGCCAGCATTACCCTGATACCAAAACCAGAAAATGACAAAACAACAACAAATACACAAAACAGACCAATATGCCTGATAGATGTACATAGCTGCAAAAAAATCCTCAACAAAATGCCAGAAAACCAAATCCAACAGTATATATAAAAGATAATACACCATAATTAGATGAGATTTAACTCAGGAATGCAAGGATGGTTCAACATATGCAAATCAATAAACATGATACATCACATCAAAAAATGAACAAAAAACATATGATCATGTCAATAGATGCAGAAAATGCTTGTGATAAAATTTAACATCCCTTCATGATAAAAACTCTCAAAAAATTGGTATAGAAGGAACATACCTTAACACAATAGAGGCCATATTTGACAATCCCACAGCCAACATTATACTGAATGGGGAAAAATTGAAAGCTTTCATCTAAGATCTGGAACAAGGCATCTAAGATCTGAAACAAGAACTTTCACTGCTCTTATCCAACATAGTACTGGAAATTCTAGCCAGATCAATCATGCAAAAGAAAAAAAAATGAAGAGCATTCATATTGGAAAATAAGTCAAATAGTCCCTCTTTGCAGATGGCATAATCTTACATATGAAAACAAATCTAAAGCTTCCACCAAAAACCTAAAAACTAACAAATTTGGTAAAGTTGAAAGATACAAAATCAACTTACAAAAATCAGTAATGTTTCTATATACCAATAATGAACTAGCGAAAAAAGAAATTAAGAAAGTAATCCCATTTACAATTGCTCCAAAAAATAAAATATCTAGGAATAAATTTCTCTGAAGAGGTTAAAGATCTCTACAATGAAAACTACAAAACACTGAAATTCAAATTGCGTTCAGTGAATACTGTTCAAGTGATGGGTGTGCCAAAATGTCACAGATCACCACTAAATAAATTATTCATGTAACCAAATATCACCTGTTGCCCAAAACCTATGGAAAATAATTTTTTTAAAAAAAAAGACCAATTTGGTTTATTATACTTGGCCTGATTATTTGCATAAAGTGCAGCAAGCATAATTATTTTTCACTAGCCTTTTAAAATTGGCTTTGATGGAACTTTGTTCCATAAAAGGAATCTAAAAAACAACCACTGAAGTTGTAGAAGGCACAAGCAAACAGAAAAATATCTCATGTTCATGGATTGAAAAAATTAATATTCATAAAATGACCATGCTATCCAAAGAAATCTACAAATTCAATGGAATTCTTATCAAAATACCAATGGCAATCTTCACAGAAACAGAAAAAAAAAACAAAAACTCCTAAAATATGCATGTAACCAAAGCCAAAGCAATACTGAGCAAAAAGAACTAAGCTGAAGGCATCACACTACCTGACTTTAAAACATACAACAAAGGCTATAGTAACCAAAATAGTATGCTAATGGTACAGAAACAGACATGTAGACCAAAGAAACAGAATAAAGAACCCAAATATAATGCAATACATTCACAGCCAACTGCTTTTTAACAAAGGCACCAAGAAAATACATTGAAGACAGGATACTTGTTTAATAAATGGTGATAGGAAAACTGGATATCAATGAAATTAGACTTCTATCCTTCACCATACACAAAAATTCACTCAAAATGCACTAAAGATTTAAATGTAAGACCCAAAACTATTAAACTCTTAGAAGAAAACATAGGAGACATGCTTCAGGACATTAGTCTGGGTAAAGATTTTACAAGCAAGACTTCAAAAGCACAGGCAACAAAAGCAAAATAGATAAATGAGACTATATCACACTAGAAAGCTTTTCGTAGACAATGAAGCAATCAACAGAGTGAAGAGACAACCTGCAGAATGAGAGAAAATATTTGCAATCTATTTATCTAACGAGAGAGTAATATCTAGAATATACAAGAAATTCAAACAAGTTAAAAAAATAAAAATAATCCAGTTTAAAAATGGAGAAAGGATCTGAATAAACCTTTCTCAAATGAAAACATACAAATGGCCAACAAGTATATGAAAAAAAAAAGCTTAACATCACTAATCATCAGGGAAATGCAAATCAAAACCACAATGAGACATCATCTTACCCCAGTTAGAGTGGTTATTATAAGAAGCAAAAAAAAAAAAAAAAAAAATAGCAAATCCTGGCAAGAATGCAGAGAAAGAAAACTCTTATACATTGTTGGTGGGAATATAAGTTAGTACAGCCACTATGGAAAACAGTATAGACATCCCTCAAAAAACTAAAAATAGAACTACCATATCATTCAACAATTTTACTATTGGGTATTTATCAAAAATAAAGGAAATCGGTATACTGAAGAGATATATGCACCCTCATGTTTACTGCAGTATTATTTACAGTAGCCAAAATGTGGAATCAACCCATTCACCTGTCAACAGATGAATGGATGAAGAAAATGTAGTGTGCCTTTTCTATATACACAGTAGAATATTATCAGATATCAGATATAAAAAAGAATAAAATCCTGACATTTACTGCAGTATAGCTGAGCCTGTAGGACATTATGTTTAGTGAAATAGACATAGAATCACTCATATGAAGTTAAGCACATAGAATTAGTGAGTAGAATTGTGGTTATTAGAGGGTGGGAAGGGTAGGGGGAAGAGAAGATAAAGAGAAGCTGGTTAACAGACATGAAATTACAACTAAGTAAGAGAAATGAGTTCCAGTGTTCTACAGCACTGTAGGGTGATTATAGTTAACAATAATTCATTGTATATTTTCAAATTGCCAGAAGAGAGGATCCTGAATGTTCCCAACACAAAGAAATGATAAATATTTGAGGTTATGGATATGTAAATTACCCTGATTATATACATGTATTGAACTATCATTCCGTATCCCACAAATATGTACAATGATTATGTGTCAACTAAAAATTTAACAATAATAAAATAAAGAACAATGATCTGGATATCAGGAGGCCATTTTCCAGTCTATCTCTGTCTGTAATAGTTTTCCATGCATGTAAAATGTAAAATGAGAACCAGGTGATTGGTCAAGGCTCGTCTGATGTAAAACATCCATGTTTCTGTGAATAAATGAGGACATAAACAATTGACTCAAGCATTTATTTAATGCCCATATTCTCAGACTGCATCAGTTGCCCTTATCAATGCTTCTGACAGAGCCTAGCTGGAGTTAGCAAAGAAAGTTACATTTTCCTATTTACGTGCATCTAGTAGAGCATCCAGGTGACTTACATAGAAAGATTGCTCCAAGAATCCTAATATATGTTCATTGTTATTTCGAATGAGATCTCTCAAGAAACCCACAAGATAACTTTCTCAGTTTAGTCCAGTGACTGACAAATTTTGAAGTATGTTTTGCATCTCTCTGTTTAAAAACTCTTAATTTTTTTGTTGTGGGAAAAATATGTGTTTTGGCTTCTCTCCCTCTCTCTGCCAGTAGTAAGCAATAATGTCAGAAAGGAGCCTGATGACACTGAACAAACTTAAAAATTACCCACATTTTTGGACAGAATGAGATTCACATTTCCTCCTGGTCAGATGTTGGGGCAGAGGCTACTGTGGCAATATTAACATCTCTATTTCCTGTCTAGTTTTCTGGTCTGTTCTGGGAAGTGGAAGGCCTGTAGTCATTCTAGATCTTATCTTCTCTCCTCATTTTCCCCTTGACATATAGATAAGATTTGGCTTGAATCTCTAATTTAGAAGATCTCCACAAGATTTCTGAAAATTCATGGGTTGGTTACATTTTTTATTACTTAGAGTCCAGTCTAAGCTCCTCTCTATTGAGGCTCAAAACAGCAATGGCTTAAACACAAGAGAAGTTTACTCTCTCCTAAGCAATGGTCCGGAGGTTTCCAGAACAAAGAAGGTAAAGCTACTCAGCCATCTTCAATGCCTGAGATTTCATGCCTGAGTTCAAGGTGACTGGTCCAGCTCCTGCCATCATATCTGCATCCCAGATAGCAGGAAAAGGGAAATAATACACACAGCTCATGTCTATGCCTTATAAAGGTATAGTGCAGAAATGGCACTCATTATTTCTGCTCATATTCCATTGCCCAGAACTCATCTCATTGCACAACTAGCTGCAAAAGACTTGGAATAGGAGTCATTACCTGGGCTGTCATAGATCAAACTACAAAAAGGAAATTCTATGTGTAAAGGAAAGAAAAAAATGGATGCTGGAGGACGATCAGCAGTCTCTATCAGATCTTGTCTCCAGACACTCAGATATCCATTTACATCTTTTTTCCCACAAATGGAACATACTTGTCCCATCCCTGAAGAATTCAGCCCAACATTCCATCTAGTTACTGAAACTAGCTCCAAGTCTGTGCTCTCCCATGAGCAGCAGTCTTTTCCATCAAGTCTAAATAGGGTTTCTCTTGGGCTAGTGGAGAGTTATCTGCTACTTACACACACACACACACACACACACACACACACACACACACACACTCTCTCTCTCTCTCTCTCTCTCTCTCTCTCTCTCTCTCTCTCCCCCTCAGTCTACAATGGTGGAGTAGAAACAAATGAACTGCAATTTAAAACTCTCATTAGGTAAAGAAAAAGAGAAAAACACAGCAGTCATTTGTCCATAGCAATTACCAAATTCTCTGTTCCCTAAATGGATAAATTTCCTTGATTTGATCCTGCTTCTGCCTACTTAGAAGTTTTTCCTTCTCCATTATTCTCACTTATCACATATAAAATGAATATTGAAAACCATGCCCGACTTGGGTGCCGTATCACTTTTGTAACGTACTTCCTGCTTTGGGAATATTTGGGGGGTTGGTGATATGGTTTGGCTGTGTCCCTACCCAAATCTCATCTTCAGTTGTAGCTCCCATAATCCCCATGTGTCATGGGAGAGACCCAGTGGGAGGTAATTGAATCATGGGTCAGGTTTTCCTGTGCTGTTCTTGTGATAGTAAGTCTCATGAGATCTGATGGTTTTATAAAAGGGCAGTTCCCCAACACATACTCTCTTGCCTGCCACCATGTAAGACGTGCCTTTGCTTCTCCTTTGCCATCTGCCATGATTTTGAGGCCTCCCTAGGCTTGTGGAACTGAGTCCGTTAAACCTCTTTTTCTTTATAAATTACCCAGCCTCGGGTATGAAAATAGACTAACACAGTTGGAGTTGTTTTAGGGATGGAAGAATAATAGGCTTTTGGAGACCACACTTGTGGGTTTTTGGCAATTAAATTTCTCAAAAATATTTTTATGCTTTGGCTATTTAGTTCCATTGGTTCCATGTATATTTAACTGCAGCCAAAGAGTTCATCCAAACAGGGCTTTTTAAAAAACAAACAAACAAACAACCTGATCTTATACGTACTATTCTTTGTGCTCCAACTTCTCTCTCTCTCTCTCTCTCTCATTCTCTCTCACTCTCATTCTCTCTCTTTTCCTCATTTCCTCATTAATTATAGCTTCTCTGGGACCACCTAAAACAATAGATTTGCTTGGGAAGGCAGCATCCTTAATCTGATTTTTGCTTCTGGATTAATTCTCACTTCAGAAGTCTTGCTGGCAAGTGATGGGAAAGTCCTGAGCTAAAACATTATCATTTGCTAAAGCTGCCCCTTTAGAATGTGAGTTGCCTTTTATAACTAGCATGATGTCATCAATCTAAAAGTGATAAGAAATTTCTAGATTGCATCAACATTCTGGCTTTTCCAATCAGTTTCACCAAAGTTTCTTCATCTAGCATCATGTAGTCTGTCTTCCAAAGTTTTATTAGAGAACATTTTTCAGAATATTTTATCAGGATATAACAGGAGTCACCAGATTCTCAGTCTGCAATGCTTTTCTTTGCCTCCTGCTGCCCAAGCACTAAGCCACTTATTTTGGGTTGTGTTATGACAGCACCCCACTTTTGATAGCAAATTCTATGCTAGGTGGAATATGGCATGAAATGCTAACACAATGAATCCCAGGTGCAGTAGCTTAAACAAGAAATGTATTGCTTTTAAAATACAAAATTTTCACTTGTAAACAATTCTGAAATGGAAATGTGTTTTATAATCAATGGCATTTAAGCATTATGTCATAGTTTAACTGGGTATGCATGTTTTTCTTCTTGAGGTTATATAAAATAATAGTGCTTTTGCAACTTATGGCATCTAAAATTTTATTTTTCTCTCATGTAATAGTTCAGATGTTGGCAAGCAAGAATTAGTAAGATGGGTCTATCATCGTCAACACGTGCCTCCCATATTTGGGTCCAAGGTGTCTGCTCCAGCTCTTTCATTATCTGCTAGCCAGCGAAAATGGGGAAAGTGGCAGGGAAATGTTTGCTCATTTCCTTTAAAATCACAACCTAAGAGAAACACTTATTATTTCTACGTATATATTAAGTGTCTTAAGTCACATGTTGACATGCACTTTTTAAAAGGCTTGAAAATGCAGTCTTGGCCGGGCACAGTCGCTCATACCTGTAATCCCAACACTTAGGGAGGCTGAGGTGAGTGGATCTCCTGAGGTCAGGAGTTTGAGACCAGCCTGGCCAACATGATGAAACCCCATCTCTACTAAAAATGCAAAAATTACCCAGGCATAGTGCCAGGTGCCTGCAATCCCAGCTACTTAGGAGGCTGAGGCACGAGATCTGATTGAACCAGGGAGGCAGAGGTTGAAGTGAGCCAAGATCATGACACAGCACTTCAGCCTGAGTGACACAGCAAGACTATCTCAAAACAACAACAACAACAACAACAACAACAAAAAACAAAACGCAGTCTTCATCTGGACAGCAATATTCCCAGATAAAACATAGCAGTTTTTTTTTTTAATGATAGGAAAAGAAAGGAGAGATATTGGTAATCACCTAGCAATCCTTACCATACCTCTGCCTCCAAATTCCTGTTACTTCAGCTAATGCATTATCTCCCAATTCACTATTTTGTCAAACCCAATGTGAAACTCAATCAGTTCCTTGGTCTCCAAAAATTCACTCACTCAAGGCAATTTGCATTTATGGAGGTAGACTTTACTGGAGCCATGACTATGGGGAGACAAGATTTCCATCACAGCAATAAAAGAAACTTCAAACTGAACAGCAGACATCTCAATTTTCATAAGTCTTTTCAGTCCCCAGTAGCCATAGTGATGGGGACTTTTCCAGTCTTAACGTCTTCTCTCCTCATTCTCGCTTTCTTCTCCTTTACCACACACTCTCATTTTTTACCTTATATCCAATGCGGAGAAAGTTTGCTTTCTCTTCACTTTCGTTCAGCCTGTGCAATGCATGCTTTCTCTCTTTTATCACTAACAATTAGGACTTTGTCTAAATAAAGATAGCTACCCTCCCAGAAAGAAATTCTGATAGCACCAACTGCAAAGATGGTAATGTTGTCATGCTACTTCAGAAGACTGTCAGAGGCCTGAGAGAAGCATACAGAGGAAGCTAAGCCCAAAGGCCTAAAATTCTACCAAATGTAATCTAACAGAAACTTGACAGGGAGAAGGTGGAACTCAGCAAATGCATAGAGCTAAGTGTTGTTATAATGCTTTGTGGGTCATTCCGAGAACAAATCCATAAAGTGATATATACCTTTTGCCTAGTTAACTCTCTAACATTATGATTTTCTATATATTGTCTATCTGTTTCCTCACTAAGGTCATTAGCAAAGCAACTACCATCCACACATCAATGAAGTTATCAACTCATACGTGAAATCTATGCAGTTCTTCCTTAAATGTCAGTCATTAGGTATTAATAAGGCTCTAGTTTCAGAAGACAGTCATTTATCTTTCCCCTATTATTCCTAGTCCCTGTATATCAGCTATTCATTTTCATTTTCCTAGGGCCTGGGTATCTGCTATTTATATTCTTTTCTCCCATATCTTATTTGAACTGGAAACAAGTCTATCAGTGCTAGTGTCAAAGCACACAAGACTCACAGCATGGGGCCTGACACCATTGGTGATTTCCACCCAGTTTCCCCAGCATTTGCAGCTTACAACAATGCTTGGGAGTTCCAACTGGGAGAGATTTCAGATCCTGCCAACCTTCTGGCATGGACAAGTAGGCGCTAGCATTCCTTCAACAGTGTTGTATAATTCTGGCCATCTGAAGGGTGGTGAGAGTTTGGTGGCCTCATGCCACTCATTGTCAGCCTCCAGGTTTGGGTCAATTCCTGTAAGTTTGGGTCAGTTCCTGTAATGGTTGAATCACACTAGCAACAGCCTCTTTTAATAAGAAGTAGACTTTTGGGTTTCTCTTTCATGGAATTACATGTGAATGCCTCATATGGTCAAAAGAAAGAAGGTCTGCACGCCTATATTTAAATGCTGTAAGTAATTCCCGCTCACTCTAACTCTATCCAGATGTGGGTACTCTGTGCCCATGTAAATTAGATGGCTTTCTTTCTTTTCAGCCTTGTCGAGAATCTGCACTCTGACTCACACAGAAAAAAAAAAATGGAAAGAATGTGCGGCAACTACACACAGGACATGCTATTTTAATAGTACATGCTCTGTTAAAGGGAAAATTGGTGCTTTTGTGCTGCAAACAACAGCATTTGCATTTCGAGGGGCTAGACACTATTGCTCAGTACCAACCAGTCAACGATGGCCTTTCGTCCTGGAAGTCAGCTATTCCCATATTGAATTTCTGGTTTGGGTTCTAAGTATTCTTGACTAGGCGCCACATCTGTTCTCTGCCCCCAGCCTTGCTGCAGTGACATTCTAAAAGGGAAGAATTATTTGAGATAATGGGCCCTCTGTAGTGGCTACAGCATTTTCCATTCTATTCCTCTCTCTCAAGTAGTAAACTGCAGTCAGGCAACTGTGGGTACCAAAAACTCAACACAAAAAGCAATTCACATTGCCCATGATGTTTTGTGTTCCACAGAGTGTCTCAGTTAAAACACATCCCACTAGAGGCCCATTTCACTAAATTGGGCTCTTACAAAATAGAAAAAAAAATAAAAGGAAGAAATAAGGCAAGGCATCGCCTTCTTTTTGCCACTCTTAACTCCTTTACTGATTGCTCTTTGGAAAAGCTTGTTCCACGCCTGGCAGAATAGAATTAATCTTCAGTCTACCTTCACCTCAAACTCATTCTTCGTCCTATAAGACAAGGAGGAGGGACCCACAGATAGTAGAGGGGCCTATAGGCACCAAAAGTAATGACGCCGCCTTTTCAGAAGATGACATCTCAGCAGTTCCCTGAACCTCACTATAGCTCCAGATTCTGCCCCAGTCACCATCTACAGCATATGACATGTGTGTTTGTTTACCCCTAACTAAGTGTGAGGTTGAGAAACAAAATTCAAAATAAACAGAATAAATCATAACCGAGACTCATGTGTTACTGATGTATAAATACCTTAGAACAATAAAAATCACATTACACTGACCCACTTCTTAACAGTTTACAAAGCACCTTCTGATACAATATTACATTTGCTCCCTGGAGCCATTCTGTGAAATAGGCAGGGCAAGTCTACCACTCAGGTTTTACAGATGAGAAAAATGAAACACAGGGAGGAGTGTTAACTCCCCTAAGATCTCAGAGCTCATAATGAGGGGAAGAGAGAAGCTGAGTTTCTGGTTTCTAAGCCCAAAATTATTTTTAC
The DNA here is from genome assembly GCA_963573385.1 of Cacajao melanocephalus. Lineage (NCBI taxonomy): Eukaryota > Metazoa > Chordata > Mammalia > Primates > Pitheciidae > Cacajao > Cacajao melanocephalus. The sequence continues at coordinate 15,787 of CAUYLG010020348.1, forward strand.
CACTTATTAAACTGACTCTCCAAAATCAATATCTCCACTGTCTCATTGTCTAACTTGTTAGTACCCTGAAGGTAGGAATTTCAGGCCTGGCATTTACTTGGGAGCAAGGCAACCAATTGTCCTACTTTGTCTGGTACTGTCCGTGCTAAACCTCAGACTGTCTTGAGAAAACCAAGATAGGTGGTCACCCTAGCAGGCAGTACTCCCAGCACAAAGAGGGTCTGTTCTAGCCATGATGCCCCTCAGTCAGCAATACCATTTTCAGGCAATGTGTGCTATTTCCAGAGGACACCTTTAGCAAATGCTTTCAGAAAAATGAAGAAATCCTAGGAGCCTGATCTTTTCATGAGATACGCAAGAATCCTTCCACAGCACCGTCCTATGAAGGCACTGGTGCCAGACTTATTAGAGAAACAGTGAATCTGCTTCTCAGAGTGTGTCCTGCACCAGCAACTCTAAAACCGTCTTTCCCAGGCAGAGATCTGACCTCCCACCTGGCTGAACTGAAGCCCTGTGAAACAGTGTGACCACTGGGAGGGTTGTGAGGTGAATAGGAAGGAGAAAAACAAGAGACTTGTTCGTGAGGTTTACCCCCGGTGATTTTGAATTATTAGAGATTGACGTCTTTGATGATAGTTGACTTCACCAAAGAAAGACTGATGCTGACATTTTCACATAATATCTAAGTTGCTCTCCTGCTCAAAATAAAACAGGGATTCTATTCTCTATGCCTTTGATGCCAAAGTGAGCCTGGTCCATTTTCTGGATATCAGCCCAAATATGGAAATATGTACCAAAATCCTTAAAAATGTCTATACCCTTGGACCTAGACATTTTACGTCAAGGAATTTTAGCTTAAGAAAGCAATCAGAGATACATATATTAGTATTAATGTAATAACTTCATTATAGCAGAGATATCATGTTGCCATGTAACATTGACCGCTGGGGGTTCAGGAAAATCTGAGTATGTCTGAAGCATGGTAAGACTGGTATAAGAGAACTGGAGTTGTGTTCACTCAGGGAGTTTAGAAAGAGCAAGGCATGTCTGGGGTAGGGTAGAGAAGTTCAGGTCTAGATCAGGGGAACTAATCAGCCAGATTTAACCACCTGGCCACTCCACAGGCCTCCTTTAAATCTTCCACATTTAGCTTGCTGAGAGCGAGTGAGACCACATATCCTTGGCATGAGCACCCTCCAGTAAACAAAGACAAGTAGGAGTGGGGCTGTTCATACCTTGTTTCTCTCCCAAACTCACCAGTCCAATAACACTCCACCTCCCCAGGAGTCAAGCAAGGGCGTGGTAAGCACCTAGGATGGTTTTGGTTAAATGCTCCTCGACATGGAAAGAAACATCAGGAATAAGAAATAAATTTCCTCCTAATGACAGAGATAAAGACAGAGCTATATGAAAAATAAAGCCCCTAGGTCAATATTTGTTATTCTTTTGTGTTATTATGGGTAATTTTTATTTTCTTCCATGCATGTATGATGTATGTGTGTGTGTGTGTGTGTGCGTAATTTTCCATATTCCCCGTAAATATGTGATATATTTGAAATCAAGTTGGAAAAGAAAAGTAATTATTTGGAATTATAGATAAGAGAAGACAAAGAAAGTATATCCCCTCCCCAGGCATCCCAGCTCCTGCCTGGAAGACACGCGACTATTGCCATCCAGTGGCATTTCACCTGGGTTGGTGGCCTTTAGGAGTAGCCAACTTATTCCACAGAAAGAAACTTCAGGCCTCAGGCTCAGGGAAGCAAGTGTCTCTGAAAATTTCAGGTAAAGGACTAAAAATCAAGCAAGAAAATGTTATCTTGAAGCTCCACAAAGACATGATGAGAGTTCATTGACCTCCTGTAGTCGGTTACTAGAGATTCCAGAAAGATTATAAGGCTGACCAGACTGTAGACCAAAGGGAAATGACTCTCACTGGGTGTGAGAATGTGAAAGTGCTGCTGGTGAAGGGAAAGAAGAACCGGCAACATTATGTCAGGCTTGCAGAATATCGGAGCTTGGAGAATCCTTGGAAAAGGGAGACAAGCTAGTGTTCGGCCTCCTAATTTCGCTGGTAAAATGATAGAATGGAGAGCTCAGTGATTTAATAAAGATTCCCCAATTCTTTAGGACCATTGGGGTTATTTTTAACTTCTAATTTTTTTCTTTTTTCTCTCGGTTAGACATAAATGGCACATTGCCAAGAGTAGAAGCATCTAATGAAGAGAGATCATTGTAAGAAAGTTGCCCAGCCATAACAACACACTCTTCATAAACAAAATCAGGTAGTCAATGTGGTTTTTATGACCCACAGAAGGGAGTCAAGGAGTGAAAAGTTATTGCCATTTCCCAAAGTGTGATCACTGGGACTTTACTTTCACAGGCGAGCAATAGGTACTAGATGGGAAAAGAGGGCTAGGGGAATAGCTTTGAGGAACCCTGGGTTAAGCAATATTCTAAATGACTCCTGATTGCTACTATGTTTATGAATCTGCATCTGTATTAGTCAGTTCTCACGCTGCTAATAAAGACATGCCTGAGACTGGGTAATTTATAAAGGAAAAGAGGCTTAATGAACTCACAGTTTCACATGGCCGGGGAGGACTCACAATCATGGCAGAAGGCAAAAGAAGAGCAAAGTTATGTCTTACACAGTAGCAGGCAAGAAAGCCTGGTTGGGGGTGGGAACTCCCATTTATAAAACCATCAGATCTCGTGAGACTTATTCACTACCACGAGAACAGTATGGGAAAAACCCTCCCCCATGATTCGGTTACCTCCCTCTGGGTCCCTCCCACTACACGTGGGGATTATGGGAACTACAATTCAAGATAAGATTTGAGTGGTGACACAGCCAAATCATATCAGCATCTCAAACATCTTTACCATAGAAACTTCATTCATCTTGGAGGATTAATGTGGTACAGATATAATTTGGGTAATGCTGAGCTATGAGGTCACTGCCTCAGGCAGAATCTGTGATTTATTCAGAGCAACCATGGCTAGGTTGTCTATGGCTGTGGCCTTCATACCATACCTGAGCCTTTCCTAAGAGTCAAAAACTCTAGGAATGTTCCTGCCCAATAATCTGCTGTCTGAGATAAACACACATAAACACACATCTGTTCATTTTCATTTTGCTAGTTTTCTTGGTCCATCATCTATAATTCCACAATTTTTTTTATACTGTAAAACACATAATGGAATATCTTCCTAAAATTTCAGTGTTATTTTTCTCATAAGTGTCTGCTTTGGTGGACTATAGAACTATACCAAATAACACCAAAAAGAAAACTAGTGATGACTGACAGAAGATCCTAAGCAGAAAACAAATCAAATAACCTCAATTTGAACACTATCTGTTCAATCACTTCTAAATGATAGCACTGCAAGAAAATACATGCTATTGATTTTACAGTTTTGATTGCTTTGCTTTCACACTTTAAAAAAAAAAAAGATTTCCTTTGTCAAATTGGAGTTTGAAAAGACCTGTTATCACTGGAATAAACCATGGTGCCTTTAGATAAAACTTCCTATGAAGACAATTAGGTTGTAAATTAAACGCCATACAGACATAAAATCTTATATGAAGACCTTATTGTAAATTGGCTGTTTTCTTGACAGTTCCTAAATATACAATAAACAAATATACTAAAAATTAATCTCAATTATTATTGGGATCTGTCAGAGCCCACTGCTAAATTAACATATAGAGAAAAATCCAGGTCAAAAATAGAAGACCTGTGTGTGAGGCAGAGAGTCTTGATTAGGAGAACAAAGAGTAATTGTGGCTGAGGCCACCTAATGACAAAATACTTTTCTTTGTTTTACACTTATTTCTGGGTATAGGAATATTCATGATGAATACGACTGAAAATATATTTATAGCAGCCTTGCAAAAGTTCTTAAAAGTCATCCAAACAGTCAGAAGCATGTCACCCCTAGTAAAGACTGGTTAAAACTTAGAACATACAATCTTTTAATATAAGTTCTTTTCACCCTACAAGAAAATACCACAATTTCTTTCCCCAGACTAAATTCCCCAAACTAATGGTCCTACAGAGAGAACCCACAGCCAGTGATCAATGGCAACAAAAAGAAATGGCATAACACTTAACAAACTACTATAATGGATGTCTCTACCTCCAAATCTGATTTTTTATTTTCATTTTGTGTTGCTCAAATAACATGTCCTGCCATTCTTATAGTCAACAGAAGAGAATATTGGTCTTTGTGATCTACTAACCTTCTATTTCATAAATAGGAGCCAGTCTTAGCAAATACTTTCTCAAGAAGCCATTATTAAAGAAACCTTTATCCTTAAAGATAGAAATGCCAATAGAAGCATAAGAAATTCATTTCTTAAATTATTCTCCCCTTCTGTGCAAATCAGTCTACATTTGCTTTTTAGAAAGAACTTTAATTTTGTGTGAGTGAGTTGGGGGGTTGGGCAGAGTCTGCACTGCGTTGACAGGAGGAGGTGGTGGCTCTCCAAAAGCTGTATGTTGGAATAATAACTATAGCGGAGGAGAACTCTGGGAAAAGGAAGGGAGGGATGGCAGTAAGGGTAGGGGAACCTCAAGCCAAGTCCCCCTTTCCCTGCTTCTCTACTTCCCCATCCCCACTGGGGCTGCATTCTCAGATTCTACGTGTTTTCTGAACTTCAAGCTCTGATTCCTCTCCCTATTCACAGGAAAAAAAAAAATTTTTTTTAATTTACTCTAAAGTGACAATACTACTTCCTAACAGATATTTTATATGAGTCAAGGAGCAGGTGTGGGCTCTTGAAAGTCAGACACAAAAAAAGAGAGACAGAAGAACAAAGAGAAAACTTGTTAATGCCTAGCAAAGCCTTCTTATTGTAATATATTATGTTATAATAATATAATCTTATTTTCTTATATATTGTATCATTATATATTTATATTATTGCTATTACTATTTATATAACTACTATTAATACATATTATGTATTATATACACATAATAGATAATAGTAGTAATAATATAAATAATAGTAATATATGTAATAATATACTATGTAATAATATTTGTGTGTGTGTGTGTGTGTGTGTGTTAGGGATAAATGCAGGGAATAAACCTCCACAGCCAAGATGGCCAGGGGAGATTTGGGGATCCAGCCAAGATGAGTTTAAGCAGGAGGAACTGAAAGCAAGTTCTTCAGACTTCTGATATCAGACCAGCTTTAGTCATGATGACACAGGGCACGGGATGAAGCTGTGGAAGTCTGGTGGGCTCACCTGGGTCAGGTGGAGTCACCTGACCCTGCTGGGATGTTACCTGTTGAGGGAGGAACGTGGAAAAGGCTGAAGCTTAGCCAGTACATATGAACCCCTGTGAGCATGGGAGAGAGAGAGCAGAAAAAGCAGGAAATAGGCCTAGCAGGGCAGAAAAGATGAATTTGAGGGGTGGGGGAGAGTATATTATTCTCATTTATGGGCACTCTGGACATTTGAAGCCAGTTAATCATTTCTGAAATTCCTGATCCTGATAAATTTCTCCATAGGAAGATGAGACCTATCCACATGTGAATAGGTAATAGTCTCTTTTGTAAGGAATTTTATTTGCTGTAATAAAGTGCCTTATTGCCTTTGCCTTCCGTAAACTGCAGGATTCAAATTACGTAAGATTTTAGGGTACTTCTATTCATACAAGGACAAACCAAAGGCCATAATTACTGTTTATGTAATATAGATACATTTCAAAACAAAACATGAGCCATGCCCTTGCATTTTGCAAAAGCAATCCTATTGAATCATAAATAAGTTTACACAGTTTTTATCGCTCTGCAAGATGTTTTCATTTTGCTTGGTCCATGTCCCAAATTGTATTTTGTTTTAGACTTCTCTCGTTTTCTTTTGCTTATGAAGAACTACTTAAGGCCAAGTCTCAATTTCCTCAAACATTCTAGTTAAAAATGAATTATTGATTAGAGAAAAGCAATGCTATCATCCTGGAGTCCCTGTTTTCTTCCTTGGTTCCAGCTGTGTGCTCACCACCATCCTTTATCTGAAAAGCAAATATATCAAGTCTAAGCAAGAAGAAACTACTTGGAGCAGGTGGGATTTGAAGGGAAATGGTGAGGATATAGAGCTGATGGAGTCCTATCGAGATGGTGTTGCAACAGGAATTGGCCATGGCAGGCACAAAGATTCTTTTGTGTCAGAGGCTTACATGGATGATGGCTGGTAAAAAAACGGTATACTAAGAGGCTTTAATGGATGGAAGTCAAAAAGGATTTAAAAAAGAATCAAAAGCACAACGGTTGACTGCAAGCACTTTGGCTCTGAGCCTAAACAGAAAACCATGCTAAAAGTTTGGGATAGTCTCTGTGAATCTAATTGAAAAAAAAGTAATTTGTGTTTATAAGCTGGATAAACTTGGATAACACGGAGATACTCTTAGACTGAGTCATACACCAGAGCAACGATGACTAGACTTGACCATTGGAAAGAAACAGGAAGTAGCCAGGAAGAAACCTGAGGCTGAGGATTTCTTTTTCTTTTCCAGAACAAGTACACCAAAGGAAATGGACATTTCGCAGTAAAGGGCCAGTCCAGAAATTAAATAAATATTCACAAATTTTGGAATTTTTCAAGTATCCCTGAGAATGCCCTTTCAGCATGGTACTTCCTACCACTGGAGTGTCAGGGATTAGGCCCAGGGCACCATGTTCCATGCTGGGCAGTAGTTTTCAATCTGAGATGGTCATTGGGAGTGAAAGTTCTTACTCAAAAAAGAAATAGCAGCCATTGGGAAGATGTGGAGGTTCAATCCAGTTATTTTGATCCCAGAAACAACAGGGCTGCATTTTCCTGTGATAGGAAATTAAAAAAGCAAACATTTGGGATGCTTCCTTGCCAAAGATTTAGGAAGGAGCACTTCTCCCCAATGTGGGGTCAGGCCAATACCAGTGGTATCAATACCAGCAATGTCAAAGACTCAAGTCCAACATGATCGCTAAGATCCTGTAGCTAGAGATGCCTGTGGCCCAGCACTGTCAGGAAAAGTAGCACAAGAGACTCAGAGGTCATAAAGTTCACTGAGGCCTGGAAAGAGGGATGACCAGGAAGGCCAAGATAGGAAGATGAAAGTAGGAGGTAGACTCTAATTTGGTTCTGTAAAAGAATTCTAGAAACAGTATTAATCTCATATATTTCTACAGGCCTTTATAGATATAGACCTTTACAATGCACTTTTAGAAGCATTATGTCATTTAATTTCTAAAATGGAAGGACTTGTCTCTAAATTCAGTCTTTACCAGTTCTTAGCCATGGTGACCCTGGGCCAGTCACCTCTATGAGCAGAAGTTTTCTCATGTGTGAAATGAGGATAATAAAAATATTGACTTCCAAGTATTAGAATGAAATAGATGCAAGGCCTTTCACATGGTGTCTGAAGAAAAAGTAAACACTCTCTACATTTTATTTATCTTTTAAAAATTTTTAATAGACCTCACACTAACCCTGTGAGGTGCTCAGAACAGATGTTACCATTCCATGTCCCAGATGAGGAAACTTAGAAAACTAAAGCTCAGAAAGTGATTTGCCTAATATGGCCAGGACATAGACTCTAAGAAAACTAGAAAATATGTTGCATAATCAAAACTAAGAGAGCTCTGCACAGTGGCATTCTGAGTTGCATCCCCATGTGTTTGTACCTTGTTGCTGGGAAGAGTCAGAGGAACAAATAAGTTTCAGATTTTTAAACCAAAAGGAAACTCTGACAGAAAATCCAGCATTTGCTTTGCATCTCAGGGCAGGGCTATTCTGATTCTCACCAAGCAAGGGTTAAATTATGCTCAAGAGGATCTCAGGAGATGGGAGGGTCCAAAAAAGGAAGGAAGGGTGCTGTCCCTGGAAGAAAGATGTGCCTTGAAAGCCTGAACGCCCTCACTCATGCACATGGCGGTACTTGGTGAGGACCTCCACCCTTGAGTCAGCAGAGCTAAGTGCATGTGGCTGCCCTCTGGTCACATCTTTCAGCTCATACCATAAAACATCAACCTTCTGGAATCCCCATGGACTGACTCATTGTGGAGAGAGTTGAGTACTTACTTTTTAAAGCACCCAAAACTTGACAAAATATCACCATTACCATTGTAATGAAGATGTATTAATGGGTCATGGACTTCCTTGGCTTTTTAAGCCAATTATGTGGAGTATGACTTAGCCTTTCGTTGACAACTGACCATCATGAATGATGCCGATGCTGCTGTTCTGAGCAACCATATTTTGAGTAACAAGGTTCTAGATGATCTATGGAAAAGTGCTAGGGAATGTAACAACTAGAATTAGCTAGAAGGACACCATCATGAACATCCATTATTATACTGGGTTATGTACACTCATCTTCTTGGGATATTTTGAAGCATGTTGGAAAGAAGTTTCCACTAAACTAAATATTTCCAGATTACTGACTGAGCTTTCTTAGTACTTCTCTGTGCTTCATTTAATATTTTTTGTCTTGTCTTTTACTATTTTTCCCTTGCCTGCCTATATCTATCTTTTGTTCTCTCCATACCCCTTTAACTTGCTTCTTCCCATCTACTATAGACAGCCAAGCTTTGTAAAATAGGTTGTAAAATAGGTACAAATAACACTTTAAAAGGATGAATTTTATGATATGTGAATTATATCTCAATAAAGCTATTTTAAAGTGTGTTGCAAACTATAAAATCTTACAAAAGGTGAGAAATCACATCACTCTGTTTATATTGATAATAAACTATTTCACTCCTTTATTTAAAAATATAAAAGCCCAAATAGGCTCTAAGTTGACTTAGAACTCCTCCAGAAGTAATATGCCTGAGAGTTAATGTATGGCCTTTGAGAAATCTATTTTTGTTTACATAGGTGATTTTTTTAGCTTAGTTCTTAATCTTGTAAGTGAAATTAATTTCAGAAGATGTGGTATGACTCTAGCTTCTTTGATTGAAGCTTCCTTTATCCTTTCTTCATTCATTTGGCATCTTTGGACGGCCTACTGTGTGCTGGGCCCTAGGACTAAACATGAATTTCTAAGTGATTCATGAACAAATGAGTCATTGTGCAGATCTTAGGTGTAAAACTCTAGGAAGCATGAGTTTTAATGCTTCTTTGATCTTTTGCTCTTAATAACTGCATGAACCTCCAAATCCAATCAGTCCCCAGAGAAGCAGCATAACCAACCAACTGGGTTCCCAGCCTATTGTTGGAGAGTTGCCCACAGAGTGACGATTCCTGATCAGAGGACAAAGCTGAAAGGACAACATAGAGCGACTTCTAGTTGTCACATTCCCTAGTACTTTTCCATAGATCACCTAGAACCTTGTTACTCAAAGCATGGTTGCTTAGAACAGCAGCATCAGCATCACTCTCATCACACCTTGTAGTGTGTGAGAAATATAAAATCTTAGTCTCCACCCAAGACCTATTACACTAGAAGCAGCATTTTAACAAGATGCCCAAGTGATTCATATGCTGATTAAAGCTTGAAAAGCACTGATCTAGATAATATTGTACACTACCATGCCTGAAACACCTGTCTCTTCACCCACTGCAATAACCACAGCTTTCAGAGACCTTAGATAAATGATGCCCAAGAGGCCGTCATTTGGCACAGAGGCACATCCCACCGGTCAGTAGGCAGAGATGGTCTTGATGATGCTGAGCAGATGTTCAGCATTCTCGCTGAACAATCAGAGACCATCACCGTTCTCTTCACAATGCCTGTCAGGTTCAATAATTCCTCCAGTGACTCATCTCTTGATACACATGTTCTGTAATTTTCTTTAAAGACCAGTTTGTCAGTAGCATCCAAAGCTGGGTCTATTTCCTTTGTTGCAAAACTTCATCCGTATTCTTGGAAATACGCCCCTCCCCACCCCCGATCGCCAGCCCAAATTCAGCTCTAGTCTCCCTAACACCATTTCATTCACCCATTCATTTACTTGAAAGTATTTACTGAACGATTACTATGTGCCAGGGACTACCAGCATCTCCACCATGTAAACATTTGTATCCTTTTGCTGCCAACTAGCTTGCTTGCTTACCTTTAACACTTAGTTTCTACTTTTTACTTAATACTGGAAACATTTTTTTTAAAGTAAAAAACATAATCTCTACCCTTAAAGAACTAATACTATAACTGACAGGGCAAGATATATAATTTAAAAATATGTAAAGAGCAAACTTTCAAGCTCCAAAAGAGATGATATATGTTATACTAAAGCAAGCACTGTATTGTGCATGAGTCAAGAATCCATTAATCCACTCTAGGATCCTCGATAAGTCACTCTATCCTTCTAATTTTCAGTTTTGTCTTTGTCTTTTTTGTTGTTTTTTGTTTTCTTGAGACAGCATCTCGCTCTGTTGCCCATGCTGGAGTGCAGTGGTACAATCATGGCTCACTGCAGTCTCAACCTCCCAGACTCAACCAATCTTCCTCCCTCAGCCTCCTAAGTAGCTGGAAGGACGGATGTATGTCACCATCCCTGGCTAATTTTTTCAATTTTTTGTAGAGACAGGGTCTCACTATGTTGCCTAGGCTAGTTTTATTAACTACTAAAAAAAAAAGTGTTAGACCATCTATCTCAAAAAAATTCCTCCTAGTCTCCAACAATTCAAATACCCAGAGATAGCATCCTAAACATATGCACTGAAAGGAATTCAAGGAAAGAAAATAAGCACATGGGTTTGGATACGGGAACTGTATATTATCACAGTTAAGAGCCCTGCTTTTGATGTCAGACAAATCTAAACTCAAATCTTTGAGCTAGAAATTAATACCCTTGAGGTCTTTGACAACTGGCTTAATCTTTTTGATCCTCTGTTTTCTCCTTTGTAAAGTGGGAATAATAACAGTAACTATTTTATAAGATTACCATGAGAATTAAATGGCATAATTCATGTAAGACCCTTCACACAATGCCTGGCATGAAGGATGTGCTAAATAGATGATGGTAGCGGTGCCAGTGCCAATGGTGGTATTTTTAGGAAGGTCTTTGTGGAATATGCAAGCCTTCCCAGTAAGAATTAAATTCAGCTTGGTGTTGGAAGAACTGGTGAACTATATGAAGTGAACTACAAGGGGACTGACCAATGGGCAGCAGAGAAACAAAAGAAAGTAATGGTAAGACATAGGGAAGATGGGAATACAGGTAGGTTAATAGATAACTCTGCTGATCAGAATGGATGTGGGAAGGAAGACTTGGTTTGACAAAAAGAAACAGTACTTGAGGATGGCGTCTCTAACATTTCTGAGCAGATAATGAGGGGTCAAGAGACTCAAGGCAGGGAGACCAGCCAGAAGCCTACAGTTGTCTCTGGATAAAATGCTGGGATCCAGACAACAGGGCAAAAAGTCAGGAAGTAAAAGCTCTGTCCTGGAGCTCCCCAAGGATCTTCAAGATCCACCCTAACAAATTCCTCTTGGTCTCCTACACACATGTTTAGTATTTTTTCCCACCCCAATTAAAACTGGAGGAAACATGCAACCATGTCCATGTGCCTGGAAGGTATGTGAGGAGCTGAGATCACATCCTGTCTGTGAGTTCTGAGTCAGACAATCCCGTAAGAGGATATTGAGGGTTACTAAGCAGGCCATGTCACTTTCAGTCTGGCTGTAGTCAGATCTTGCTGGATAAGAGAAGGGTCCAAGCCCTCCAGGCATAGCAAGGCCTCTGCAATACCATGTGGTTGCTATTACTGAGCCTAAACAACGAGCCAACAGCTCATACCCTTTGCTCATCCTGGTCTATTTCATAGGCTGCACCCGAAGGCTGTCCAGAAGAACAGAGGCTGCCCCAACATAACCATGGTAGGCAAATTATTTCCTAGAGATATACCAGAGGAGGAAGTGGGAGATAACTTGACCCAATTATAGACTAAATTGACCAAAAATTTGTTCCTGGGATAACATCACTGCTTGTTCTTTAGCATGCTCACTTAGGTTTGGCACATTGTGGCTCTTCTCCACAGCTTCCCGGATGGCAAACATTGCCCTGGTCCCGTATTCTAAACGAAGAAACTGTCACATGATATACAGAGAGGTGTCTGGTGAGATGGGACATCATGAGGACAGTTTAGCAGTATACACACACACATACACACACACACACACACACACCCCACTGGAGTGGTAGTGGGTGAAGCATGATTTCCTACTCCACAATCCTAGTAATCTTCTGCAAGAAAAAGATGCGATGAGAGATGGGTGCAAGTTTTTCTAGTAGCACATGGTGCTCATGTTCCCATGGCCATAATCAGGTGGAGAAGTGAGGTGATTATGCAGGCATAGAGTGTGGTTTCTTTGAAGGGCCACCCCAGAAAGATTCTCCAAGATCTCTTTCATTCTTGGCCTAAACCCAAGTGTTCAGCACGTAATGACAGAGTTCTGGCTGTATCAACAATAGCCTCAGATGCTCTGATGGATTCTACAAAGCCCTTGATAATCTGCTAAGTAGGTGTGGCCTAGGGAGAAAGAGAATGCTTCCTAGAGACAGTGACATTTGAGTAGGATCATGGAGGATGAGTAGGGTTCAAAGGCCTGAACTGAGAGACCCCGTTTCTTCAGAGGCCTTTGCTTCTGATACAGCCCAGCAAATACAGTATTGCAGGCTACTTTTTTAAAGTCTTACCTTAGTATTCCCTCTTCCCACCCTAGTGTTCTAGAAGATATCTCCTGCAGTAGAGAGGAATCGGTTATCCTTGAAGTGAGGATCTCTGTTATCAAATGGCTTTCCCTCTCTGTTCTCTGTCATCCCTACTCATCCCTAAATCAAAGCCCTAGCTCTGAAACTTTATCACTAAGATCCCCTGAAATTGAGACCTTATTTTCTAAATAGAAACTGAGGAGGCTAGGTGTGGTGGCTCACGCTTTAATCCCAGTACTTAGGGAGGCCGAGGTGTGCTGATCACCTGAGGTTGGGAGTTCTAGATCAGCCTGACCAACATGGAGAAACCCTGTCTCTACTAAAAATACACAATTAGCCAGGTGTGGTGGCACATGCCTGTAATCCCAGCTATTCAGGAGACTGAGGCAGGAGAATCACTCGAACCTGGCAGGCAGAAGTTGCGGTGAGCCAAGATTGCACCACTGCACTCCAGACTGGGCAACAACAGCGAAACTCTGCCTCAAAATAAATAAATAAATAAGAAAGAAACTGAGGAACTATGGCCCGATTCAGCAACATGCAAATGTACCTACCTCATTGGATGGTTATGAGGCTTCAGTAATTACTTACTATATCTAAAGCACTAGAATAGAGCCTAATGTGTATAAGCATTCTGTAAATGCTTTTCTAAGAACAATAATGAGGTGAGTGCATTAATACACCAAGCGCTAGGGATGCTCAAAAGATGGAGTAATTGATTCTAGGTGGAGGGGTCGGTTAAGGCCCAGAGAAGGTGACATCTGTTCTGTATCTTGAAGTTTGCCAGATAGAACAGTCTAAGGGATTTCTTGATTAGAAAATAACGCTAGCAAAGTTCTTACAAATTGTATTTTTTTTATCTGAGATTAATTCATAGTCATAGTAAATGTTATCAATATTGAATGAGGCTTAGCAGAACATTTCATTAAAAGTCTGCAGCAAAAAGTACAAAGTTATGAGATATCAGAACAGTAATGTGCTAATAAATTAACAATGGACTGGGAGGTGTGGGGGGCCTGATGTGTAGAATTTGCCCATTTCTGGGATATAAATACTCCAATCATAGGTGATTTTAAACTTCATTAGTCCCTTCTTATCCCAAAGGGGCTACAATCCAAGACATCTAGTGGGTGTCTGAATCTGCAGATAGTACCAGATCCTATATATACAGTCATATGTTGCTTCTGAATAGGGATAAGTTCTGAGAAAATAAGTTTTTTGGTGATTTTGTCATTGTGTGAACATCATAGAGTGTACTTACACAAACCTAGATGGCAGAGCCTGCTACACACCTAGGCTCCATGAAATAGAATATTGTTCCTAGGCTACAAATCTATATAGTATGTTATCATACTGAATACTGCAGGCAACTGTAACACAATGGTAAGTGTTTATGTATCTAAATGGATCTAAACATAGAAAAGATAGAGTGTTTGTGTATCTAAACATATCTAAACATAGAAAAGATACAGTAAAAATACAGTATTATAATCTTATGGGACCACTGTCCTATATGTGGTCCACTGTTGACCGAAACTTCATTATGTGGCCCATGATTCCATTGTGTCTTTTTGATGTGACAACTGCAAAGGCCACTAAGTGACTAATAGATGTAGAGCATCTAGAATGCAGATACTCTGGACAAAGGGATGACTCACATCAAAGTCTGGATGGAGAGGGCTGGCATAGATTTCACCATGTTACTCGGAACAGCAGGCAATTTTAAACTTATGAATTTTCTATTTCTAGAATTTTTCATTTCATATTTTTGGACCACAGGTAACTCAAAACATGGAAAGTAAAACCATGGAGATGAGGGGACTTCTATACAAGTAATATCAATGGACTCATCAAATTCCTAAAAATTTAACCATTGACTCTCAGAAGCCAGTACACTAGGGATACCAGGAGCACTCTGGGAAATATAGAATTTGGATTTTCTTATTATGATGCCCGGGACAGTGGAGAAGACTAATCCAACACCCTGAACAGTGCACATCTGGAGGCCAGAGTCTTTGGAGGTAGATGAGACTTCCTTTTGGCTAAACCGCATGACCACTGAATCAGGCATGGGTTTTATTTGCAAGAAACGGAATCCTCTGGCTATTTTAGTCAAGAGGCATATGTTTGATTTTTGTTATATTAAAGGACATTAGACAGCTCACAGATTTGAGGTGATTCGTAGATCAAGGTTAGGCTTCCAGTAGCAGTGCCCAAGACCAGGATAAGAAAATCCTCACATCTGCCAAACAGTCAATGACAAGGTCTGCCCTAAATCTCTATAGCAGGCCCTGCCACCACTCCTTCCATCAGCTCTATGCCACTTCTGCAGTGGGGTTGCACACTGCCACCCAGGATGCTGCCACTTCCACTGCTGCTTCCAAAGAACACTAGACTCTACTATAGAAAAAATAAAAGATGCATATCAGGCCTGTTTGTTCCTACACTCCTTCTCTTCCAAAGGATGGCTCACAGGGAGCTTGTGATTTGCTGGACATAGGTTCGGTGCTTACATTCCTGCTGCACAAAAGTCTGGGTCTGAACTCTGTGCAGCTACTTGGAGAGTAAGATTCATAACTTTTACATTTCTCTAAAACAGAAAGACAAATCAAAAGTCAGAGGGCTAGAATCCTTCACAAAGTCCACTGAGATTAGCTTTAGGCCCTCCTCTGCCTTGCAGAAAGGCTCCCCCTGGAATTCAATATTGGTATTCCTTAACTTCTTTCTACAGATAAAAATGTCACCTGCTAGGGAGAAATAATAGGACACATTATGCCTAAGTTCTTGCCCCACAGTTTTCTAAATCATCACAAAAAAAGTATTGCAAACTCTAACATTGTGTAGGAAATACAGCCACACTTAAAATCAGACAGAGCCCATTGCCTAGCCCCTCTGTACCTCACTTTTGTCAACTATAGAATGTGACAATAATAATATGCTACCTCATTGGTTGTGGTGAGCATTCATTGAAATCTGCTAGGTAAAGAAACCTGTATCACAGTGGTGCTCAGAGTCTGCTAAAACTTTTTATGAGGGGCAGTACGGCAAAGTGGCAAGAGGATGACTTTTGGAGTCAGACAGACCAAGTCATGGATGTGACTTGAGCCTCTGTTTTCTCATCTCAAAAATAAATATAATAATAACAACGCCTGTCTTACAGAGTTGTTGTAAAGATGAAAAGAATGTAACCTGTCTAGCACAGGATCTGGCTTATAAGAATAATTGCTCAATAAATGTCATTATTAATATTATTACAATTATTTATGTCATTATACAGCATGGCCTAAGTGAGAATATTAACTGTTCCCAACTTGATTGACTTCTCAGAAAGCATCTTGATTAAGAAATTGAGAAACTACGGAGTTCTATATATTTTTTCTGTCATCATTTATGTCATTTATTCTGGTATACATAGCACACTTATTGTCTCATTTGTACCCCGTGCTGGTCTTGTGAGATGATATGGTTTTGCTGTGTCCCCAACCAAATCTTATCTTGAATTGTAGCTCCCACAATTACCATGTGTCATGGGAGGGACCTGGTGGGAAGTAATTGAATCACGGCAGCAGGTCTTTCCTGTACTATTCTCATGATCGTGAATAAGTCTCATGAGACCTGATGGTTTTATAAAGGGGAGTTTCCCTGCACAAGTTCTCTTCTCTTGTCTGTTGCTATGTGACACGTGCCTTTCACCTTTCACCGTGATTGTGAGGCCTCCCAGCCAGGTGGAACTGTGAGTCCATTAAACCTCTTTTTTCCGTGAATTACCCAGTCTCGGATATGTCTTTATCAGCAGCATGAAAATGAAAATGTACTAATATATAAGGCAAGCAGAGCCACTCTGTAAGACCAGTATTATTTCACTCCTCTGCCTTGCAGCATAAAGAAAGAGTCTGCCGCAGAAAGGTTAAGTGATTGTCTCAATCACACAGCAAATTAGTGATACAGCTGAGGCCAAAGGGGAGGACTTCTGGGTTTGTGTGGAGTGTTCTACGTACCACTTCATGCCGTGTCTCAGTTAGTTTTTTTCTTGCATCTATTTATTACCTTTTGTGTGTCAGTAACTATGCTAAATAAGTTCTGCTGATTCCAAGATGAATAAAAGAAAGTGCTTGCCCTGTAACCAAAATAATTTAAGAAAACATTCCACCACCACCCCTAGAGAATTTAATACATTTACCAATTATGTGACTACCAATATTTCCAGAATTGTATTCACAAATAGAATGTCATATTTAAAATAGGACAACTCTTTTCACTTGAACCATCAAATATAAAATTAACATAACATAAAAAGCTAATGTTAAAATTAATAAGGTGATTTTTTTAAAGCATTACTTTTTAATTTGTTGAAAGTTATTTCATTTTTCAAATTAACTTCACTGCTAATAAACCAGCCAGTTTTCCAAGAGAAAGCTAAATTAGGTGCCAAGACATATCATTTACAGCAAGCAAATTCAAAAAATTCCTAACTTTCTTTCTTTGGGTCTGGGTCTCCTTACACAATTTTCCTTCTGGCTTTGCTTTGAGTCCAGCCACTGTGAGAGGAAGATATAAAACACTATGGGTTCCAGAATGTTCTGTCCTTGGAAGATCTCCATTTGGAGGTTTTGGCCAAATGTCCTACTAATTCCCCTGTGACTAAGGCACTTTGGGGTCAGCAGAACTTGGGGTCTACAGGGATTACAGAAAAGGACTGGGTACAGAGTTCACACCAAGGCTACATGTTTCAAAACCTTGGGGTAAAGCCAAACCCTGCTTCAGGGATTTGGAAGATAATTTGCTCAGAGAAGCTTTTCCCTAGTAAAATTTTCTGAAGTTAATATTGTTGTTCTTTTATTTCCAATAATAGTAGCAGCCACCACTTAATGAGAGTTGAGCATGCGCCAAGCACTTTACTTACACTATTTCTAATCTTTATAAATAATAAAGCTGTGAGGTATTATAATTCCTCTTTCACAGTGACACATTTGAGGCACAGAATATTTAAGTAATTTTTCCAAGGTCACATAATAAGAGGAAGAGATGACATACAAAACCAAGACTGGTCTTATTCCTCCTTCCTCTATGCTGCTGCGACCTTACCCAATATCTTCGCCCATAGCCACAAGAGAGCCATCAAGTATGTCCACACAGAGAACTTCAACTGTTGGTCTAAACATATTTACTGATAGTCACCTATACACCCAGCAATATATTAGGCACTGAGGAATCTCAAAGATGAATCTAGGTTTTGACTTATTTCTTGACTTGGAAAAAATTTTCCCCTTTGGACATTGTCTTCTCATTTGCCAATTATTGATTTGTCTGACCACTGGACACAAGACAAAAATTAGTTCCTTCCTGAGGCTTGTGGAGAGATAAATGAAAGATTTTGTTCAATCAAAAACCGTAACTACATAAATAGTCATTTTAAATCTCATAGCCCTTAAACAAGATAATTTATATCAGTGTGACAATTTAAATAGTGTCTGGTCAAGAAACTTGAGCATTATTTTTGAAGAAATATCAAAACTTCTCCTACTTTAATTAATATTGCATGCAAAGATTGCTGTTGGACTTCCTTTGGAGAATACCCTGAGATCCTTTGCCAGAATTGGTTTTAGATACATAGCATCGTAAGTGGGATAATTGAATTGTGTTGTTCAGTTATCTTCAACTCAGAGGGTAAAAAATAGAAAGGGACAATATGGGAGTAGGGCAGGGGATGAAGAGTATTCTGAAAAAGTACATTCAATATTATAATATAATGCTATATTTAGAAAATGAAATGTATTGCTTTCCTAATATAGACTTTGACTATAACTTCTTTGCTAATAGAGCACTGGTATAAAAAAAAGCTGTGTTGAGAAATGCTGCTTGTATGTATATCCGAGTTGACTGGAGAAACAAAGCTTACTCCTCAGCCTTGATTCCACGGCCAAGATCTCAAGTCCATGCAAAGACTTGTTCTGTTTGCAAAACTCCAAGTCATCATTTTACTCACTGGAATTTAGATGTGTGTTTAGTTTTGTTTGTTTTGTTCTTTATCTTCCTCACTTGAGAGAGAAATAAACCAAGGTTTTCTCCTAAATGGGCTAGGAGAGAGAAAAAAACATGAACAGATTATGTTCTAATGGATTACTGAAGATTCCTACACGCCCACCTGGATTCTACTAAAATCCAGAGGCAAAGAGCACAGAGTACGCCCACTTTATGAAGCAAGAATGTCTAGTAAATCTACTTTTGATTTCACAGGATTGAAAATAGGTTCTGGCCATCAACTACACTGAGTCAAGACATGTGTGCTTCCTCCCCGGCTGCTCTCCACCCTCCCTCATCACTGGCCAACTCATCACCTTTAAAAAATCCTCATTCACTGGCTATTTTACAGCAGAGCCTCAGTGGAGCTAGGACACATTAGTAGTTCACAACTAGTTTATGGCAAAAATAATAATATACTAAAAGGAAGGAGACAGGAAAGAAGGAAAGAAGAGAGGGAGGGAGAGAAGAAGGGAAAAGGGAAGGAAGAAAGGAAGGAGAAGGGGAGAGAAAGAGAGAGGAAGGAAGGACCACATACCTGGCAAGGTATATAAATCCATCTTTCTGAAGGCAATGAGGAATGACTAGGGTTTCGACTAGCAAAAGAATATTGTAAGTGATCAAAAGTTAAGAGAGTATATATCAAGGTAGGTGGGGAGTATTAGATCCAGACCTTATGTTTAGAAGGGGGATGAGCACAACATCTTCACCTAAGTATTAATTCGCTAGACAAATTAAACCATAATATTTGTGATTTCTTTTGGCAAGTTATTTTTAATTTTTTAATATAGCAGGACCACTCAGAGGCCCTGGTTAAGACCATTAAGGGAGAAGGTGGGGTACAATGCACCAAACAAATGTAGACCTCCCAGGATAAAACAGAAAATAGGAAGCAATCCCTAATCCCAGAAGGAAAATGGTCTCTAGAAGAAATGCATGGCCCATAACGTCTGCATAATTTTAAGGATGACTCTCTTCTTTTATGGATTTTATATATCATAAATCTGTCTAAAATTTGGAAAATGTTTTCACAGTTAAAAAGAAATAAAGTTTAAAAGCTAAATAAATACCATTAAGACAGAAAGACCTCCTTCTGAGAACAATGTTTAAAACTGGATAGAACATTGAAACAAAACAGACTTTTTAAAATATTAAAGAACAATAACAGTAAGAAATTCCTGGGACAACATCTAGAAAAAGGCAGTACCCAGAGTGATAACATTCAAAGTTACTTTGCCCTAAGGGCATTTGCCATTATAAAGCAAAAGCTAAAAATCAGAACTGCAGCTGTGTGGACTTTTGGGTGAGGCAAGTCAAAGTGCAGAGTCTGCCCAAGGTGGGTTCTCTAATAAATCACCCTCCTGTAACTGGGCCCCTGAAGGTCAACTAGCCTTCCCACGTATTTACAGCTGGGTTTCTGTTTTTTGGGTGGTCTAGGGAGTATCAAATTTGAACTTGTTATTTCCCCATATACCCGAAAAACAAATAAAAATCCCTTCTGAAAGAAGATTTCCTCATACCAATCACAATTCTCAAATTGTTGTTATAAATAATTTCTACTGTATCTGGACATCTAGTTTCTACTATACCAGGACAGATTTATGTGATAAAGAAAGAATAGTGGTTACCAGAAAGGGGATGATGGCATTGACTAGGAAAGGTCACAAGAAAGTCTTTAAGGAATTGGATATATTCAAATCAAAGTTGTGTTCACTTTAATGTATGTATATTATTCTTGGGGTTTTTTTTTTTTTAATGTTTTTAAGTTATAATGACCAGCACAGTCAAAGATTATCAGGCACACAAAGGAAGAAAACTCCATGAGAGAAAACCAGAAGAAACTACAGAGGATAGAAACAAACGAAAAAGACTTCAGATAGTGGGCTTGTCAAACACAGACGATAAAACAACTGTTTAGTGTATTTAAATTAATAAGGACACATTTAGAAATACTTCAGAGAATAGAAAATGTTAATAGGTGGCACTCCCATTTAAAAAACCAATTTTAAAACTGGAAAAATTTACAATAAAGATTACACGAACATGTTTAATAGCACATTACACATGTCTGAAGAAAGTAAGAGTAACTGAAAAAAAGAACAAACTATCCAAAATATAAACTGAGAAAGAAACTAACAAAACATCCTTGTAAAAATCTAGAAAAAGCACCACTTGAAGGGAGAGTTATAGCCTCAAATGCATATACTTCCTATTATTGAATCTATGACATTATCTATTATAAGATACGCCAATAATTTATACACTACAATGAGAAAAAAATGCTTGCAACTGAATCATAACATGCCGTCAATTGTAGGATGCATCTCAGTTTCAAAGACGTTAAAATGTGTAAAATGTTTATCTTATAATACATGAAGTATGGTATTTAAAAAATAGAAAGGCTTAAAATCAATAAACTAAACATATCTCTCAAAAAGTTAAGAAAGGCATATCACAAAAACCCTAAGAAATATAAAGAAAGGCAAGAGTAAAGACAGGAACAACAATCAATAAAGTATGAAACAAATAGTTAAAGAGAATATCAACAAAACTTAAGATTGGTTCTTTGAAAAGAGTAACAAAATTAGTAAAACACTGATAAAGCTGACATTTTAAAAAGAGAAAGGATACCAATATGTCATAAATGGAAAAAATAAAACCTTACTACAAATCTTGCAGACATCACAAAGATAATTAAGCAATACTATAGTTTTATACCAAATAAATTAAATTTTTTGATGTAATAGAAACAATATATAACATCAAAACTAACACAAGAAGAACCATCTGAATATCTCATAAGCATTGAAGAAGTTGAACTGTACTAAAACTTCTTCCATGTTCCAAAAAGAAAAACAAAAAAATATCTAGACCTAAACAATCAAGGAAGAAAGACAAAACTTCAATTTTATGCTCTGTTCTGGGGAAATGACACGAAGAATAGACAAGTCTCAACTCATGCGATGAGGTCAGCAAAACAATTCAGTATGAAAAAGGAAAACAATCGTGGGCAAAATCATTAGTTAACTAAAGACATACATAGGATAATGTATAATGACCAAGTTGGCTTTATTCCAACAATTCAAGTTTTGTTTAAAACTAGAAAATAAAGCAATGTAATTTATATCATTAGCAGATCAAAGAATCATATGATTATCTCACAGAGAAAAGGAAGCATTATTCAACAAAATTTAACATACATTTATGATAAAATTATATATAATCCTCTTTGCACACTAGGTATAGAGGTAACTTCCTTATCATAAGAAAGGATAGCTGCAAAAACCTACGTCAAAAATGTCTTGCTTAATGGTGAAATGTTAAAATATTTACATTTGAGATCAGAAAAAAGGCAAGGATGCAAGCTTGCTTTCACTCGTATTAGTCATTGAACTGGAGGCCCTAATCAGCGCAATGAGAAAAGAGAAGATAAACGAGAAGAGAAGAGAAGAGAAGAGAAGAGAAGAGAAGAGAAGAGAAGAGAAGAGAAGAGAAGAGAAGAGGAGAGGAGAGGAGAGGAGAGGAGCCGTAAAGATTGAAAAGAAACAAAACTGTAATTATTCATAGATAATACAATTTCTAACGTAGTAAACCCCAAAGAAACTACACTTAAATCATTAAAATTAATAACAGGGTTTGGCATATTTGTTGGATACAAACTCAATATACAGAAATCAACTGTATTATTATAGTCCATTGATGAAAACCCAAAAAAATAACATTTTTAAATCATATTATTTAGTACAGCATTAAAAACATGAAGTTTCTTGTAATAAATCTAGCAAAAGATATGTGAAATTACTATGAAGAAAACTGGAAATCCTTATTAAGAGTCATTAAAGAAGAGAGCTATTCTGTGTTCATGGATGGGGAAACTTAGTGCTGCAAAAATGTCAGTTCACACATTGTTTTAAAAGTCATCGTAATTCCAGCCAAAATTCAACAAGTTGTTGTTGCAGAGTTTGACAAGATGATTCTACAATTTCTATGGAAGTGCAAAGGGAAAATAAGTATCTTTTTCAAGATAATCTTGAAAAAGAAAATCAAGGTGGGAGAATTACCTATGCCAGATACCAAACCTAATTTTAAAGACACAGTAACTTAGGCATTGTGGTAGTGGCCCAAGGGTAGATAAATAAAACAGTAGAACTCAGAAGCAGACACATACATATATGAGAAGTGGCACTGCAAATTAATGGAGAAAAGAGGATCTTTTAATAAATTGTAATGAGTAATTGGGTATCCATGGAGAAAAAAAATACCAATGAGCTCTTAGCTTAAACTGTATGTAAAAATCAGCTCCAGGGGTATTACACAGCTAAATGTGAAAGACAAAACTATAAAGGTTTTAGGGGAAAAAAAAAGAAAATGAAAAAACAGTAGATCTTCACGATCTTGAGGCAGAGGATAATTTTTTGAACAAGATGCATAAAGTAATATTCATATTGAAAAAGATTGATACATTTGACTGCATTAAAATTAAGAATTTCAGTTTACCATAAGACACCATATTGCAAGTGAAATGACCAAGCTAGAGAATTATAGAAATTATTTGAAAAGCATACAATCCCAGAATCGGTAAAGAATATCTACAAATCAAATTTTAAAAGACAGAAAACGAAATACAACTGGGCAAAAAGTCACAGACACTTCACAAAAACCAAGTCCAAATGGTCAATAAACACGTGGAAAAGTGCTCAACATCATTAATAATCAAGGAAATGAAAATCAAAACCCCAGAATACCACGATCATACACATACATTAAGATTGGCAAAAGACTAAAAACCAAGTGTTGCCTAGAATGTGATGAGAGTGAAAAGTGATACACTGGAGAACAGTTTGACAACATAAACATGTCCACCCTAGACTAGAGAAATGTGTACACATGTACACCACGATGAGTTTAAAGAATGTTTTATGCAGTAGGCTGAAATAACCAAAAAAGGAATAATTGTATATATAAATTGCTGAATTCCTGGGTTTTGTTTGTTTTCTTTTGTTTTGTTTTTTCATTTATTCTCTGAGCCAGGAAAGTGTCACCATGCTAAAAAGGGAACATATGAAAGAAGGGACTTTATGTCATTCATCAGATAGATGATCTGGCTTTTCAGAGCCAACAGGTAAAGATACCTGCCTACCCACTGCAACCTAAAAGACACTACTGCAATTTCAGATCCCCAAGAAAAGCTGAAAATTCCTGAGCCTCACCTGCATCCCAGAATCATCCCTCAGCTCTGCAGGGAGAAGGAGTTAGGTGATTCCGTCTTTAGGGACAAAATATGCAATGGGTTCTTTCTGAAAGATCTAGAGGCCAGAGGCCAGACCCTGGCCCAAATTAGACCCTAATGTCAACTGGGTGTCCTTTTTAGAGAAAGAAATTGTAATATCTTTTTAGTAACAGGTTTTCTTGCTGAAGGTCTGCAGAGAGACCTTTCAGGAATAAACCAACTGGTCAAAGCAGGATGCCTGAAATCTTCAGCTCCTATTGGGACAGGCAGATATTATATTTTTAACAGAAAATTTAGCACAATGCAATTTGAGTGTATGCCAGAAGCTTAGGCTCTGACTGTAGTCCTCCCATTTTTCAGAAAGTAGAATGCTGTAGTGACTCAGATTAATCGATTCAATCAACAAACAATTTTGAGCAAATGATGCGAGTTGGGGACGTCTACTAAAAATTGAGGTAATAACACTAAAAAGGCACATATTCTATCTTGGAAGATACTTGAGAAGATAGTCGTCCACAAATAAGCCTTTAATATACAATGAGAATAATCACTTTTACAGATTTTTGTGTTAAGTGCAGGAGCAGCACTTAAGAAGCAATTAAGGCTGGGCACAGTGGCTCTTGCCTGTAATCCCAGTAGTTTGGGAGGCTGAGGTGGGCTGATCCCTTGAGGCCAGGAGTTTGAGACCAGCCTGGCCAACATGGCAAACTCTATCTCTACTAAAAATACAAAAATTAGCCAGGCATAGTGGTACATGCCTGTAATCTCAGCTAGTGGGGTGGCTGAGACATGAGAATCGCTTGAACTGGGAGGTGGAGGTTGCAGTGAGCCTAGATCGCACCACTGCCCTCCAGCCTGAGTGACAAAGCATGACTCTATCTCAAAAAAAAAAAAAAGGAAGCAGCAATTGAGTCAAAGAAACCTTCATGAAAGACGTAACATATGTTCAATGATCCAAGAATGTTTGAGGATAATATCAGGGTCAGTCGACTGAATAGAAAATCATAAACTTTTAAAACCCTAAATCTAATACATTCAAATGCTCTGACAGATGCTATCAAGATTCCTACATACTCTCTGATGATGTCTATGAAACACCAAAATACTCCCATTGAATGATTCGCCATAGTAATGATTGCTATTCCTGTTGCTGTTAATTTTACTGAATTAACAAGTCAATAAATTTGACATGTAGATTTAAAGTGGGCATATGTCCCCTCTAATTGTTAGGTTCTAAAGCCTGCACTTACCGGAAAAAATTTCACATAGTCAAAAATGCCCTTCACAAAGACTCCTATTTTATCCACATGTGACAGCCTACACTATCCTGTGTATATACAGTCCTATACAATAATTTTTGGGCATGTTAAAGTGCAAGGACCACTGAGCTAAACTAACAGAAGACAAACAGGGCAGTCTCATGAAGATATCTGGGCATGCAACTAATTATGGCTTTGATATAATTATCAAAGTCCTAGCACTGAAGGAGAGATGGTTGGAGAATTCTCTAGTATTCCCAGCTTATCTGCATAGTTTATTCCATTCTGTTGTCAACTTACCTTCTCTAACCTTCTTTAACCTTACTATTTCAGCATGTAGTAACATATGTATGTTCCTGCTAAGTGTTTTCTTTATGAGTACATGGTTCACAAGATAAATGAGTCATCCAGGTAATTTTTTTCCTGTCACTTCCATTGGTACTTTAATGCTGTTTAAGTCTATTTCTGGAAAGACACACCTATCCCCTGAAAGAAAAAAGTTTAAGTAGAGGGGGATTTTCCAGGACAACACCTAAATTTCACATTTGCTTGACTCATAGAAACAGATCAGTTTAGGGACTGAAGGATCTTAGAAATCATCTTGCTTCACTCTTAGCCATCGGGGAGTGGAGCGAGTGACATATGAAAGAGAAGCTGACAAGGAGTAGACTTGTGTTCCAGTTTCACCTCTGCTATTGAGAAAAGCACATTATCCCTTTGTGGTCCATGTTTATCTACTTGTGAATGGAGGCTGTAATCATATTTTTAAAATATGACACCATCTAACTTGGGCTTGAATAACCTTGTCCAATCACTTATTCTTTCCGTACCTCAATTTCCTCATTTGTAAAGTGAGGATAATAATAGTTTCTACCTTAAAAGATGTTAAAAAGATTAAATTTCATAAAAGATTAAATGAGTAATTATATACATGTATTTACATACAGTATATATGTGTGTGTGTGTATATATATATATATATACACACATATATATGCATACACACAAACACACATACATACACACACATATATATATGGAGAACAGTGTCTGGCAGTTAGTACACTCAGTAAAATTTGCTGCCATACAAGAATATTGTTGTCATTGTTATTAGGCTGTGATTCTTTCTTCCTACCATATGAAATCCCAAAAGTCCAGCCCAAGAAAGCGTATTACAAGTTACACAATGGTTACCAGTTAATTCCACATTTTGCAAACTTCTACTGACCATAAATATCTAAGCTAAGCCAGGCGCCTACCCCCATCCACTCCCTACCCCACACTATAATACACCATTTTCCAACATGGCAAGTGTTCACTTGGCCCACAGCTGAACCATTTACACAGCCACATCTCAAAGGCAGATGGGTAGTCCAATGATAATGTATAAGCACTCTTCCCCACTACAATTTATTTTATTCTAATTATATAAAAGTGCTCTGGGAAGCAACATAATCAAGAACATTTAAATTTTGCAAATGAACAAGAATTTCCAGCGTAAATTCCCAGATCTCATTATAACAAACATGGATGAGATATAGCTACAGCCTGGCCTACGCAAATGCCTTCAAAATATTCTCAGCAGGAAGTAGGACTAGGTGACTTCCAATGATCCTTCTAACCCTTGAATACTAGCATTCCATTGGCTAATATTACAAAGTGTAGGAAGTCAAATTGAAAATCAATTATCAACAAAGGTCTATTCAGGGTGTTTACCTAAAACTATGCAGTAAGGGTAAAGGCTGGAACTTTATATTCCACTAGTCACTTTCTTTGCCCTGCTTCGAGTGCCTTCATCGGGCTAACTTCCTTTTTAACACTGGCTTGCACTCACTTTCCTGGGGTAGTTTGTTTCCCCAGATTCTTAACTTTCAACTTGCTCCAACAAGCCACTCTCTTGCTTCTCCAAACAGGTTTGACCAAACCTGTGCCCTCTCCTCCTATAGAAATTATGTTGTAATGTGGTTTTTCAGAATCCCCATCCTTTTCAGGTTGCAATTACCAGCTACCTTGTACCTTCTCAATTTTCACTTCAGCTTCCATATAAAAAAAAAAGAAAGAAAGGAGAAAAGCAGATGATTTTTAATCCTTCCAGTTATGATTTTATAAGAGTAATCACTTCATGTCTGCAGTCTGAGTGGGGCTGGGGGAGAACTAAAGAACCACAGTGCATCATACAGTGGCTAAAAAGAAACACTTTAGCCAATTCACTGGGGACAGTCTCTACAAAACCAGAACGTCTAGTCACTTTGACCTACAGCAAAAAGTGTCGAATAACTAGGACAAGTGCTAGTACAAACCACTGGTCTAGTTGTTGAACCCTGGCTTCAACAGCCACTTGGTAAATGGGGCCACACTCAGACCCACCAATTAAAGAAGCAGTCTGGGGAAAAAAATAACCATTGAGATTTTTCCTTTTCCATTTAAGTTCTTTTTTTTTTTCCCCCAGAAGGACATGAAAACGTAAGTGATGAGAGAAACAGCACTCTGGCCAATATTTTGGAGTTTCCTACTTAGGAAATCAACATAATCTTTTCTACCCAAGTAAGGTGAAACCATTTTGTTATCTCAGGAGCTGCTGCTGCTGGGAGCCAGGCTCATAGCAGACTAGCAGATGAGGTTCTATTTTCTGTTAATGTGTTTATGGTTTACATGGAGAAAATTATAGTATTTTAAGAGGCAAAAGAAAATCCTTGGTCAGCAACCAGGCAGCCTTCTAGCCTTGCACTGGAAGTTGTGCTAAAGGGCAGTTGACAACTTGAGTCTCACTGTCCTGGGTAGATGAGATTATCAGGCAGGTGGATCAAGGCAGTGATGGAGAATAACAGCAAAAGAACAAACATTTCTGCTGTAGCAGCTCCTATGTGAAGCCCTTTATACGTATTAGCATACTTAATAGCTTCAATAACCCTAAGAAGAGTTTCTATTAATAGCCCCATCTTTCAAATAGAGAAACTGAGGCACAAAGTTATAAGAAGATTATAGGTCACAGAACTAGAAAACCATCATATCTCATCAATAACACACTCACCATACGTTCCTCTCCTGTAGCATCTCTGGCTATACTTTTTTTATCTTCTTTCAGAGCAACTGCAGTAAGATGGCCTTGCTTACAAGGTACAAAAGTCAAGACACAGTAACACAACCTACATTTATTTGAATAAAGGCATATAATTTCCCAAAATTAATACATCTTATTGGGCCCCACAGCACCTTTGGGGTAGAAAAGGCAAGACTATTTATGTTGTTTCTAAATTCTCTTTGAAATTATATTCAGTGACTAAGCATTCTCTGTGATTAAACTTTTAGAAGTTTCTTTCAAAACAATAATTGTCAAGATAGAGTAAGTCGACAACTTTACCCATTAGTGGCAGGAAAAGAGACAGGTCATCTTGTTTGGAGCAGTGTCTGAATGTGAGATGAGAGAGGGAAAGTGCACTATGAAACCACAGGGATGGTAGCCAGCACCACCTCAAGTAGCTCAGAGACTTGTGTGCACAAGGAATGTTTCTGGGTATTTTCCTTGCCTTGTTTCTACAGGCTTTTGAAAATTAGGCCCAAATACAGTAAGCACTTCTGGAAGATAGAGCCATTTGGGAAATTGACATTTTCCCTAAATTCCCACTCCTCTATTTTTACTCCCATTTCTAAGTCGTGGTATGAAAGTGCAGGCTCTGCAGGTATCTAGAGCAGTGATCAAATCCCGGCTTCTACACTTACTAATAGTAGGACCTATAGCAAGGTACCTCATCAGTCTGAGTCTCAATATTTTCATCTGAAAAAACGGGAATATTGGTTGAGAAATAAAAATAATGTAGATTGTGCTGAGTATAGTTTTTGGTACTTACTAATCATTGAAGAACACAATCCTCATCTCTACCCCTGATTAATGTTTGCTATAAGTAAGTATATGAATAAGGTATAACTAGTAACATACAATATTTTCAGACTTTCAGAAAACCTTGATAAAATTTCATACCTGTGGCCACATTGGGTCACATAGCATCAGAGAACTGACTATCTCAAGGCTTTGAAATGTATTTTAAAATAGGACAGGATGGGATAATCATATACTTCACTGTGTCAAAAATTGCTCACTTTGGAGTTCCCCAGAGATTTGTTCTTTGAATAATTTTGTTTAACGTTTGAATAGATAACTTAAAAAAGCAAATCCTAAAATGTCTGCCAATAACACAAAGAGTTTCTGGGCAGTAAAATACCTATCAAAATGATAAGGTCAAAATCAGGCTAAACGTTTAAGACTTGCAAGAGACCCACTTAAAAGCTTAGTTGTTGAAATCAAGCAAACCTGAGTTTGAATCCTGTCACTTGTTAGATGCATGAAGTGGGGCAAATTATTTAACCACTCCATCCCTCTGTTTCTTCACTTACAAATTGGGAATGCTAAGAGTGCCTGCTTCATAGGTTGTAAAGATTACATGAGATAATGCAAATAAGGTCCCTTCTCAGCACTGTGCCTAAGCATATGAAGTGACTGATGAATGTCAGTAAATGGTGGTGTTGGTGATAGTGGTGGTGAGGTGGTCATATGATGACGATGATGGTGGCAATGGCAATAGTAGTGGTAGTGGTGGTATAATGATTGTCTTTGTGGTGGCAGTGGTGGTAAGGTGGTCATATTATTATGGTGATAGTAGTGGTTATAATGATGGTGGTGGCCATAGTTGTGGTAGCTGTGGTTATCATGATGGTGATGGTGATGGTGGAGCTCTTTCAACCACCATCCTGTGCCAGCTCTTTGCCAGAAATGCTGTCTCCTTGGCAAATAGTCACTCACATTTCCACCTGAATTTAAGGAACACCTGTACCATGAAGCATCTCCTGGTCTGCAACATAGAACTGACCACTCTGGATACTGTGTCTCCTCTGTTTCTCATGTAGCTATCCATTCTACATTGTCAAGCTTATATGGGTACTTAATAAGTGTTTGGGAATAAGTGGTGAATGAATGAATGAATGAATGAATGAATGAATGAAATGTCAGCAAAACCATGGGCATTATGTGAAAGGCAAAAATATATAAAGCATCTGTTTCTGCATTTTGAGAAAAATATACAACTGAAAAAGCTCCAGTGTACTGCATTTGGAGGGTGAGGGAAAAAGAATAAGGGTATTAAGGCTTCAATTATTAGACTCATGAGGACATGAATAAGGTGAATAAGTAAACAGTCACAAAATAACAGAACATTGCAACTCAGACCTACAACCGTGAAGTTTGAAAGCATTACTAGAACAAAAAAATCAAGTACTGCTTTCATCATGGATGAATGTATGAATCCAAGAGCTAATTCAAACTGAAAAATACAAATGGGCTTTCTAAAAACTGAAAATAATTCACTGACGGTTGACTGAAATCCCACTTATATTTCCATTCAATTCAACAAATCATTAAGGAGCACCTACTCACAGGCTTGGGACTGAAATACAAACATGAAAACTACAGCTCCTACCCTGAAGAAACTCATATTTTAGTGGGAAGGCAGATGTAAGCAATCATTTATACAGTGCTTCTCAAATCATCTACGGTAAGAAATTACTTTTTTCACTTCCAACGTGTCACAGACTGTTACTTTTGGAACACACAATCAAAATAAACTATTAGAAAAATCAAATTAACTAAAAATACACAAAATATAAGCCCCAATTTTTGAAGTTATCAGAGTCAACAAACAAAATTATTGTCAAATTGCTATGACTGTTACTAAATCATCAATTTCTCTACTTTTCTCATCATGGAATATTAACAATTTGCTGACCAGCAGGGGTCCATAAGCCATATTTTGAGTAGTATTAACATGTAATACAGGAAGTTGGTTGCTTTAACCAAGATAATAATTAGAGAATAGGAAGAGAAGTTTTCAAGGAAACTTACATTATTTGAGAACCAAGTGTACCTGATTGATATAAAATCCTCAAACCTTACCTATCCCTCAGACTGAAAGACTATTTTTCTCTTTCACTCCAGTATCTGTTTACTTAAAAATATAGCCCACATTTTCTGCCTCATCACCATGCTAGAACTATTTCATAGCCTACAACAAAATAGCATCACTACACTTTTTCATATTTCTCTTATAATATTTATATCCTGCCATGTGAGATAGCTATTAATCTCTTTTCCCATTAGATGTTAAACTCCTCAAGGGCAAGAGCTTTATCATACTTACTTTAATATCCTCCACAGCACCTGGTACGTACTCAATTATTGCTTGTGGAACGAGTGAAAAAATGAAGTAATAAATGAACAAGTGAACCAGCTACTTCTCAGTGCCTCCAAAAACAGATTATTGAGATGTCCCATGTTTTAATGTATTTGATATCAAAGGCTAATGTGTCCCTTTAGACTTAAGCTGCTGGAATCACTTACTTTTTCTATACTTGGTCCACATGGGAAATTCCAACCAACATCAAATGGAAGTTTGATTAAACAGACCAAGAACAGCATATGTGATAGATGTCAATTCCCTGCAGGGCAGGATGTGGGTCTGGAAACCAGAAGCCCTGAAACTGCAGAGCTGAAAGTTCTCAAAAGGAGCCCAAGTCCTCTGCCCAGAGTAAAACGGTGTTTACTTCACCTCCAAGAAGAAACCACACAGGTTCAGAGACACAAAGGTATCTGGATTAAGTCATATTTTGAGCCTGTCTTTTCTCTCATATGTCCCACTCCATTTTCATTACTGTATTCACTTCCCATCATATGGGGTAAAAAACGAAGGATTCAGTGGTATTGCAAAAGTATTTCCAACCTAAGGAGGCCAAGGGACAGAGCAGTTTCAGCTTCTCGGAGAAGTTTCAGCTTTTAGCTCCTCAGAAGCGCTGGTTGCCCTTGAAGCTGGTTTCCTGGAGCAGCTAAGATTCCCAGGACTCTGCAAGCAGCTAAGAGTTATCTGGTGAGTGATCAGAAGGCTCCTGGGAGAAGGCCCAGCTGGGATTCCTTCCAAACCATATCTGCACCACCTGTAACTCTTTAATACATTTGCCTGCCAGAAGATCGACCCAAGCCTGAAGGGGGATGGGGAAAGCTGCCATTCCAGAAAGAACCACCAGCCAGCTTTGGCAGCAGAAGGGCGTCCTTGTGCATTGAGAAGGAGTCAGGACTTCCAGAGAAGGGCACCTCGCCAGCCCTGGTATGCAGATCCAGGACCTGTGCCCACTCAGCCTGCCCCAACTTGCCCAGGAGAGAGAGAAGCCAGGGAAAAATGGGAAAGGTGTTCTTTCCCCCACCTCCTTCCAGTTCCAGCCAGTTCCAGGCTCCTTTGAAGTCCTGGCCCAGGAGGCATGACCAGTACTAATGCTGGGGCTTTTTCAGTGAGCCTTTGAGATTCAGATTTTTTCTCCCTCTCTGAAAGGTGGACCAACATAAATCAAAAAGCATGGGCTTTGGGAGCAGATAAACCTCAATTCAAATCCTGGCTGGGCCATGCACTGGGTTTAGAAACCCAAGAAGGTTATTCAACTTATCTTGACCTTGGAGTTGTTATTTGTGAAATAGCATTAATCTAAGCCAGAGTTTCTCAACCTCAGCACTATTGACATTTTGGACTAGATATGTTTTTGTGGGGGTGAGAGGAACTGTGCTGTGCCTTATAAAATATTTAGCAGCATCTCTGGCCTACCGACTAGATGCCAGCAGCATCTCCCTTCTCCCAGTGGTGACGACCAAATAAATGATTCCAGATAGTGGCTAATATTCCCCTTGGGGGAGGGAGCAGTAAATCACCCCCAGTGGAGAACCACTAACCTAACTCAATTTTTAGGATTGTTGTTTTATACATATTAGTACAATTATAGAGTCTAGTACCTATGAATGAACAAAAGAAAAGCACTCAAGAATTATTAACTCCTGTGGCAGATGCAATTACTGCTCCACTCACATCCCCTCATCTTTGCCTGGGACAACTGTCTGGGATTCTCTGGCCTTAGGAGTACAGTTTGTCTGTGCATAAAGTAATTTCAATGTTGACGCCCTCAGAAACAGTCCTTAACCACTGATAGATGATGAGTTGGTGTATAAATACCCCAGCTTCCTAGCTACTTAGTTGATATAATTCTAAGGAGCATTCTCCACTATTTCCCAGAATTTCCTAGTGAGATCGTACTCCATTGTCCATAGTGGAAACTGACTGTATAACAGCCCTTCCCTATCCAATTTTCCTACTCCCCACAGGTATTTCCTAGGATTACTTCCCAAACTCTGCACAATTTCCTTCATCTTCCATGTGTTTCTCTTAGGAACCTACTACCTACAAATTATGCCTTCTATTTCTTTTTTTTCTTTTTTTTTTTTTAAGACAGAGTCACCAGTCTGAATGGAGTGCAGTGGTGTAATCTCAGCTCACTGCAACCTCCGCCTCCCAGGTTCAAGCGATTCTCCTGCCTCAGCCTCCCTGGTATCTGGGATTATAGGAGTGCACTGCCACATCTGGCTAATTTTTGTATTTTTAATAGAGACGGGATTTCACCATGTTGGTCAGGCTGGTCTCCGTCTCCTGATCTCATGATCCATCCCCCTCAGCCTCCCAAAGTGCTGGGATTACACATGTGAGCCACCACGCCTGGCCTATGCCTTCTATTTCTATAAATGTTCTGCCTTGCTGATTTATTAGGCTTCTCATTCGTACTTACCCAGGTTACGGTGTTTCCAATTTTTTGTAAGTACCACAAATAAGTTGCTATTCTGCTCTGGGGACTACTGAAAATTGTGATCAACACATCCCATGGTCTCAATGAATGTAGAAAATAAGAATCTAGGATTCTCACTTCTCACTCAGCCCTGAGCCCAATGTAACCCCTATAATGCTGCCACACAGCTTCCTTCTAAAATGTACATCAGATCATGTCCGACATGAACCTAGTGACCTTGTCCATTGCTGTAACTTCAGTCCCTAAAACCACACCTGGCACATGGTAGGTACCTGGTGCTATCTGTTGAATTACTAAGTGAATGTTATGTTGAATTACTAAGTGAATGTTATTCTCATGCTTAAAATCTTTGCATGCTTCCCCATGTTATCAGTAAAAGGCCAAATTCCTACAATGCTACATAAGACAGAGGCTTCATGACTCTATCTCTGCTTCCCTCTCCAGCTTCATCTCTTACCACTTATGCTTTCTTCCTTACTCCAAAATATATACAAATAACCTGTATTTTAGCCATCCCATACTCATTGTTGTTCCCATAAAATTACGTTCTTTTTATGGCTGTGTTTTTGCATATGTTGCCCCTCAAGTTGATGCCAGCAGGTTCCTCCAGAGGCTGCTCAACTCTGACTTCCTCTGGATGGCCTGCCCTGATCCTTTTGAGTAAGGTAGTCTTTTTCTGCTCCCATTACACTATTGAAATTTCTGGTTTGTTCAATAATCTGCCCCACCAGAGAGAGAGTGTTTTAAAGTAAGAGGCCATGTCTTTGCTTTTCAGTTATCCCCAATGCTTGACATATTTTAGGTGCTCAGAAAATAAATGCTTGTGCATTGATGAAAGGCCTTGATTGTTCTCTGTAGTAATATTTTGAAGACGCTTTAGGATGTTATCCTCATTCCTCTAAATCAGCAACTGACATGCCTAGAGAGAATATTGGGGAATCCCAGGGATTCCTTCACTGCTAACCACCTTCAGAAAGATAAACCACAGGTACACAAACAGCATTATCTAAGCTTCCTACTGTTACAGTTTGGCCATACTAATCATGAGAAGAACCTAGTTCCTCGGCCAAGGAATAATGTGACCTGCACCTGAGCTTGTAGAGGAGGCTCAGTGTATGAAAACAAACTCCTCCCACATTGTGCAACCAAGTGAGTGGCTGTCATGAGAACCCAGAAAAGCTGTTTGGAAGTGGTTTTCTTCATTGAGTTGTGCTCTTTCAACGCAGCACAGCTTCAAAATGGAATGTTTACAGATTCAACATAAGGCCTTAAATCTTGCAGCTCAAGCCCCTATACTGGTGAGCTAATTTTATGGAGACAGAGGGTATAAAAGAAGAGAAGAAGATGTACTTGTTCTGCTTCAAAGGCCCAATTAATTTTACATTTAAATCATTTTCAGAGAAAAGGATCTAGCTGGGACACAATGACCTCTCCTCACTTCCCCACCCTTCTTCAAATCTCACCTTCCCAAAACAACACTGGTTAAAAAGCCTTAGACATTTCCTTTCCAAAACTACCCTGAGCCTTGGATAAAATCTAATTACATGACAAAAGAAATTTCAGTGAAAATGAGGAACATAATGAAAGAAGAGTTTTCACTATATTGATTCAATCATGCAACCGGCAAGCACTAAGCACCTATTTATGTGAACAGCTCATGCATCAGGAGGCACTCGTTTGCCTCTGGAAAATGACATTATTTATAAGGTGCACATGCCCTCCAAGACAAAGTATCTTGTCAAATGCTGAATATGATGTCTAAAAAGTAATAGATGTTCACATGATGCTAAATCTCCTGTGTCCTGTACCCTGTCAGTAAGGAGACATTAATTGAAGTCTCTCTTGTGAAGTCTGTCTTACTGAGCTAAAAATCAACCAGCATCCATTTTCAACAAAGTAGATGATATAGGTCCACTCCTAGGGCCACCAGCTAATTTTCCTCAGTTCCAATTTCCTAATCTTTAAATACCCTATTGATACCCTGTTTATTTCACCAACAGTCATTCTACTACTACATAACTACCCCTAGTTCTCTAATCCCTTCTGTCATTTGACCACTTATATCCTGGTATAGAAACTTGAATGAAATATGTTGTCTTTTTCTTCCTGTGTTTCTAAAAATACCTTCCACTTGACAATACATGATAATATATGCCATCACAAGCACACTTCAAGGGTATGATCTAAACAGCACAGGGGAGTCCCCTCAACTCAACAGGGAGTTCTTTGGGATGACATTCTAGGAGTTGGTCCATTCAAGACCATGAAAGTTCCATGTAGAAACAAAGGTAAAGGCTGAACTTTCTCTGAAAGAAATCACAGAACCACCAAATGCCCAAGCTCGAAGGAATTCGTGGAGACCACAAAAGCAGCTAACTCATTTGATGCTGAGGATACTTTTGGATAAGCCAGGGAAGATATTTGAAATGCTCAAGTTCCAATAACAAGGAAGAGGAAGCCACACCAGGACTCAAGCATTTTGATGTCCACACTGTCCTGTTTCTACTGCTCCACGCTACTTGTCATCAATCATTACCATTACCGAATCCCACAGCCTCCTGAACAAGCTTGCCTGGCATTGGCTATGTGTTTAGCCAATAGTTTAGATGAGGTGAACGTTCTTTTCCATGCAAGTGATAACCATCTCATGTTATTTTCAGACCAGTAATTCCACGTGGGCTTTATGAGAAGACTAAAAAAGTT
The DNA here is from genome assembly GCA_963573385.1 of Cacajao melanocephalus. NCBI lineage: Eukaryota > Metazoa > Chordata > Mammalia > Primates > Pitheciidae > Cacajao > Cacajao melanocephalus. Next base: position 52,316 of record CAUYLG010020348.1, read on the forward strand.
ACTTATCCAGGGCCTTATAGGAATTAATAGAATAATGAATTAGGGGCAGAGTAGAGACTAGATTCAAGTTCTCCTGACTTCTTTGCAGCATACTTTCTCCTCCTTTAAAGTCTCCCATGCGGAGAAATCTCAAAGAGGAAATGATGGATTTCAACATTCAAGTCGCAAACCGATCATTTTAAAGCCAACATACTATGCAATATCCCATCCTACTTGTCTTACTTTGGCCGAAACAATCTCCTTTAGCTGAAACCTTTCTGGTACCAATTTTTCCTGCTAAAGACAAACACAAATCCAGCTAAAATAACTGCTACTGCTGTTGTAAATATTGTTATTACTTGTAGGGCTCCACAGAATGAAAGGTAATTCTGTTTTTATGTGCAGTAGTAGCAAGGGTGTTTAAATGTCATCTTTATTTTGACAGTATTTCAGAGGAAGGCATTAATGCCACATTCTATTTAGATAAATTTTTATTATATTGAAGGCCAGTGCCTTTCCATATTGGATTCTCTTGATGAATAAACAACTCTGAAATGGTACCCAAAAAAGCATTTTTTAAAGCACCATTGCTCTTATGGAAAACAATTTTAATTCTGACAAAAATGTATACAGAAGGGTAGCCTGGCAGAATTGCATCAACACTAGTGATTTAAATTTGATTTTACTTTAACTCACGGCCCTAACACCTTCCTTCTCTAAAGACTCCATCCCTGACTAAAAGTCTCAATTTCTATGTGGTTTTATTTTTTATATGTCATGCCTATGATGTAATGAAGAGTTCAGGCTTTACACAGATATCAGGTGAATTTAGGGAAAAGGTATGCACAGAAAAAAGGTCCTTTTCTGAGAGAGAGAGAGAAAGAGCAAGAGACGGGGGTGGGGGAGGGAATAAATTCTCCTGGTTATTTAGCACTGGTAAAGAGAGTATCAATTAGCATAGCCCATTTAAAACCGTGATGGTGAAACCAAGTTAGAGCCGGAAAATATTCAATCTTTTTGACAGTTGCTCCTAGAAATAACTCCTAGAAAAATTATGTAAGTAGAATATTCATTCCAATGTTAACCAGAATGGGGAACAGAGGCTTATATGCATGAGAAAATAAGGATGTCCATTGTCATGTTGACTAAAATAGGAGAAGGGTTGAGACAAAAACCGGAAAGAACCTCAGTGTCCAGCAATAGAGAAATACGGTAGTAAAATAGAGCATCAGTGTGGTTACATGTGCAGCCATTGAAAATAATAACTATAAAACTTGTTCAAAAGATTTTAAAAATGAGGCATTGGCAAATACAAAACAGTATGTATATTTTAATTATAGTAATTTTAAAATATGTCATTCCCTGCTTAAAAGCCTTCAGTGACTCACCACACAATCTCCTTAATATGGCCATTAGGCCATCATTTACCTCGTCTCTACGTTTCCCTCCAATCTTAACTCACCCCGCTCCCTAACTGCCCTGGCTCTGAGTGTTTAGAGACCTTAGAAATTGCCTAAACTTGTCACCCTCAGCGATCATCTGAGGCATCACTTCTCTTAGAAGGTGTCCGCGACCTTCCCCATAGAAAGCAAGGCTTTCTATGTCAGCACTATCACACTGCATTGTGATTGACTGCACACTTTTCAGTTGCCCCAAGTTGACTGTGAGTTCCTTTTCAACTGAAATCTTGTCTATCTTTCTCATAGCTGTGTCCTAGAACCTGGCACAGTGCCCGATATATGGAGGGGCTCAAAAGATGGATGAAAAAATAAAAGAATGATCAATGAGTGAATCAGTGAAGGAATCAATGTGCAAATATCATTGCTACTAGCCTCTCTGCTCCCCACTTTGAGTGAATAACTGAATGCATGTGCACCTGTGTTCAGTGCAGCAAATGCAGACAAGAAGAGGAGTTGAAACATGAGAACCTATGAATATTATTTATTGAGCTGATCTCATTTTCAAAATTGTTTTTAATATTGTGGAGAGTTTTGGGAGGCAAGGGGGTAGCTTTATTGATATATAAATCATATACCATACCATTCACGCATTTAAAGTGTAAAATACAGTGGTTTTTAGTGTATTCACAGAATAATAAAATCATCACCCAAATCAATTTTAGAACAGTTTTTTTTACCACAAAAAGAGTCTCTCCACTGCCACATTTATTACCTATCACTCCTCACCCAATCAACCCATCCTCCCCAGCCCTAAACAACCAACAATCTTCAGCCTCTATTGATTTACTATTCTGGATCTTTCATATAAATTGAATTATCTGATATATATTATATTTTGTATGTATTATCTGATATATATATATATATATTCTTTTGTATCTGGTTTCTTCCACTTAGCATAATGTTTTCAAGGCTCACCCATGTTGTAGCATATAACAGTACTTCATTCCTTTTCATGGCTGAATAATATTCCATTGTATGGACATACCATATTTTGCTTATCTGTTCATCAGTTGATGGACATTGGGTTGTTTCATCTTTGGATTATTATGAATAATGCTGAGACAAAACATTCACATGTAAGTTTTTATATGGACATAGTATTTTCTTTTCTCTTCTGTATATAGCTAAGATGAAATTGCAGGTTCATATAGTAACTCTGTTTAACTTTTTGAGGAACTGCAAGGATGTTTTCCAAAGCACATCATTTCACATTCCCACCTTCAGTGTATGATTCCAGTTTCTCCATATCCTCACCAACACTTATTCTTCAGGCTCTTGATTATAGCCATCCTAGTGGGTATGGAATGGTACTGTGGTTTTAATTTGCATTTCCCTGATGACTAATGACATTGAACATTTTTATATGCTTATTGGCCATTTGTATATTTAATATTGTTCAAAATCTTTTTTTCAATTTAGAAAAATGCTTAGAATGAGAAATAGTTTCTAATAAATAGGATGTACGTAGGAGATCATTCTGAGCTTATGGTGATAACCACCAAAGATGAAAAGTACAAATAAGATGCCTTAATGACCTATAAGGGACAAAAGAGATAGCAATCTCCATTCCTGACTCTGGGCAAGTTACCTAGCTTCTCCAAGCCCTGGTTTCAACATCTGTAAAATGGAATACTAATAATACCTATATTATAGGTCTGGTGTGATAGTTAAATAAAATGAACATATAAAACACATACCATAGTCCCTATCAAACAGTAAGAACTCAATTTCTGGTGTAGGAAACTATGGTAATTAAAATTAATCATTTTCTTAGCTACAGGACTTATGAGAGGTTTTATTATACGAATACACATCATGATTCTCAAAGAAGAAAGAATTTTTTTTCTAAATTTAATTGATCATGGAACCCTTCTTTCACAGGTCATCTGGCAGAGCAAGTGGTCTAGGAACATGCTTTGGGAAATGCTAATCTACCTCTTCTCTCTTTTACAGACCAGGAAACTGAGGGCCTGTAAAGAACTGCCCAAGATAATTAGTCACTTGATAACAAATCCAAGGAGAGACCCCAAGTTCCTCTCTTCCCGTATTCTTCAGTGAGATGCATGAACCCATCACCTTGAGAGTGGGGCAAAAAGAAGCCCTGTGTCCACCTGCCCCATACTCCATCTGTTTGGTCCACAAGCTCAGTCCCCACCCTCTCAGGCCTATCCTCATATTGTCATGGGCTGGAGCAAGAGTACAAATGGAGGTCCATGTGACATATGTCTAAATATGTAACAGGTCTAAGTCAAACTGACAAACTGCTGAAGAATATATATTTCATCCTCCTGCCTTGGCAAGTGAACCTTCATAATGACCTAAAAGGCCAAGTTCAAATTCAGAAACCTTTAGAGTTCCTCAGTGACTGTGACCCATGAGAGAGGGAATCCTGGAGCCTGAGGCTTCATCCCACTTTCTGCCTCCCCTGGCGCTGTCCAACACTGCAAGCACCTTGTTTACATGCAGAAAGACCCCTCTGGCCACATGTCTAAACCTCATCCACAGGCCGCTGTGACAGTGACCTCCCGAACCCTCTCAGAACTAGGGAGTGTGTAGACTGACAGCAGGATGGACTCACAGGAAATCAGACCCAGGAAGAGACCTGTGAGTGAAGGTGTGTTCAGGGCTGTTTGGGCAGGAATTTGGGGGTCTCAGACACCTGAAGTCTAGGGGAGCATGGGCTCTGAGTGGATGCAGTCCCTCAGCCCTGCAGATTGAACGCCCTGCAGGAAGAGGTATAGCATGAAGGGGGCCAGAGCAGAGCTGTACCAGAGCTGCTCATGTTCAAGGGCAGTGCTGTTCACTCTACCCATCTGAGTGCCACAGGGAATGTTTCAAGGAAGATGCCTGAAAAGAAACATCTGTGAAAATGAGATTGCAAATCCCTTCCCTGAACCATGAGTTTTTTAACTGAAACAGCCCTGCAGCCCCACTGCAGGGGGGTCAGCCCAGAGATTCACGAGCAGCTGCACTGGGATGGCTTCATGTGACACCCTGAGGCATCAAGAGGGTCATGCCAAGGTGACCTGGGAAGCCTTCCTTCAGCCCTCCACTACCCCCATTTGGTAAATTAGGGAAGATTAGTAAAAACTGAAAGGAGACTCAAGGCTCACATTATCTCTGGATGGTTTGCTACATGTAAATAATAAGAACTTGATGGTAGAAAGCAGATTGTCTATTATCATTAGTATGATTTCAGCCTGCTTTATGGCTCCTCGGCGAGTTGAAAACATATTTTTAGTTTTAATATCAAAACCTGTCAGAATTTGTTTTGCTAAAGCTAACAGAATGATACAGGTCATATCAATTATTATAAGAAATTTCATTAAGGAAGTGCCATATGTGGCACTATAAAAAAGATGGAGAAGCACATATGGCTAGGAAGAAGGAATGGCACTGTGTCCCCTGCATGTGCATGACACTGTCACGCCCTTCAGCCCCTGTCACTGTGGCCATACTTGAATGGGAAATTCCTCCTCCATTTCCATCCCAGCTTTATGGCATCCTCTTTCCCTCAAAGCCTCCTGTGCTCTGCTGGTGCCCCAACCCGGGAGTTGGGCAACCAATTTAATTGTTGTCTGCAGAGGACTTGGTTAACAGGACTTCTGATATCCCAGGGAATGGAAATTTTAAAACAGGAGACAAAGAAAGCGAATGGACAATTCAAAGCAGGGACCCAAGTTGGATTGAATGCTCTCCCTCTCTCCTGCTTAGTATCAGGGTTTAGGAATACCAGTTCTGGGATCAGACTTGCTGGGTTTAGGTCTTGATATGGTTAGGCTTTGTGTCCCCTCCAAAATCTCATCTTGAATTGTAATCCTCATATTCCCCACAATCCTCACATGTCAAAGGAGAGACCAGGTGGATGTAATTGAATCATGGGAGTAGTTTCCCCCATGCTGTTCTCATGATAGAGTTCTCAAGGGATCTGATGGTTTTATAAGGGGCTCTTCCCCCCTTCACTCTGCACATCTTCTTCCTGCCACCTTGTGAAGAAGGCGTCTTGCTTCCCCTTCACCTTCCACCATGATTGTAAGTTTCCTGGGGCCTTCCCAGCCTTGCTGAACTGTGAGTCAATTAAACCTCTTTCCTTTACAAATTACCCCCATCTCAGGCAGTTCATTATAGCAGTATGAAAACGGACTAATGCAGGTCTCTACGACTCCTTCATGTGACAGTGTTCAGTTTACTTCATCTCAGTAAGCCTCAGTTTTCTCATCTGTAGAATGGGGAAAATAATATCCATTTCCTAAAGTGCCTGCTGGGGAAACTAAATGAGAAAATGCATTTTATCTTTTTTTTTTTTTTTTTTTTTTTTGAGATGGTGTCTCACTTGTCACCCAGGCTGGAGTGCAGTGGTGCAATCTTGGCTCACTGAAACCTCTGCTTCCTGGGTTCAAGTGATTCTCCTGTCTCAGCCTCCCAAGTAGCTGGGATTACAAGCATGCACCACCATGCCCTATTTTTGTATTTTTAGTAGAGACAGGGTTTCACCATATTGTCCAGGCTGGTCTTGAACTCCTGACCTCAGGTGATCCACCTGCCTTGGCTTCCCAAAGTGCTGAGATTACAGGCGTGAGCCACCACACCCGGCCCACATTTTATCTTTTAGAAAATGCATGATGCCTGGCAAACAGTAAAAGTTCAATCCATATTAGTAATTATCTTCATTTGTATGTAATTGGCAGGCAATAGGTTTGGTGGGAAAACATACAACTTAAGTTAGGAAATCTGTATCTACCACTAGCTTTAAGACTTTGACTAGTCCATTCACCTCTCTAGACCTTCATTTCCTCATCAACAAATTGGAGATAATCCTACCCATCTGGCAGAGTTGTTTCAGGATTCAGGGAGCTACTGAATGGGGAAAGTGCTTACAAACTATTATGTGATATGCAAGCATAATTTAATGTAATCATGTCCAAGCTATCCCAGAGGCTCTGAAAATGCTGGACAGATGCCATTTACATGACTTTCTTCAAAATGTGGACTGTCCAGTCAGTTGAGTAATAACTAAAAGCATCCTAAGAGTCTAATGATGCAAAGCATCAAAATGAATCAGAAATGTAGAATCCTTGACTCAGAAGGGTCTGAGATGTACAGCAGAGCCGTGTTCACAAAGGAACTGCCTGGCTGATTGCACTTAATAGCTTAGCATCCTTCAAATAGGTTATATTTTTTAAAACCCAGAAATTGATATTCAATAGCACTGCTTCCTTTCAGGCCTAGAGTCTATAAGAGTTTTGTCCCTTGAAATCATAACCCAAGAGGTAAACCAGTCTGGGCCTCTGAGATGCCCCATAGGGGCAGCCATGCTTGGCTAGCCAGACCTTGCCTTTGAGTTTTGCTGATGGAGGCAGCCAGTGATCTGACCACTTGGCTTGGATCATGGAATTTTTCAACCTTCTGGTCCCAGCTCTTGGCTAACTATTATGCCCTCTGAAGGCCCTTCTAGCCTGGTCATTCTCCGAGCCTAAGTGAGCTGATTACTTACACACAACTCATCTCTCTTGGACTCTGAGGCTTGGAGTGTGTTGATCATTTTATCCTGAATCTCTTACTTTGTGAAAGCCTCTAGGATATACAAAACAAGAAAATGGAAAGGAAGAATGAGTGTTGAAGGAAAATGAGAGAAAGGAGGAGAAAACAGACGTTCACCTTATCTCTGCTTCACCTCTTCAGGAGAAGGAAGAGGAAGGGTGCTGTCAAGGTTGCACCAGAGCGGGTTCTGAGAGGGACGCAGTTTGTGGAAGTAGCAGCCTGCACAGCTTAGGGGAGCTGCTGACTCCTGAAGGAGGTGGCCCCTGCCAGCGCAGACCTAGCCTCAGCTAGACACAGGAAGGGCAGGCTCCTTGGCTCCTGTGATATCAGAAAGAGGCGACAGGCACATGCCTGCAACAGGAGATTAACGCCAGGCAAAACGGAGAGAGAGGCAGAGCTGGAGTGGGGTTACAGACCTCCTCCACTCCGGTCTTTACCTCAGTTTTCTCTTAGCTGTAGTTTTAAAACAAAACCCCTCATGTGTGTAATTTGAACATTTCTATTCATTGGGTGGTGACTGAGGCTCAGCAGGCACAGGCCCTGAGCCTCTTCTGGCCTCAATTGCCTTTTCTCCTCAAGTTCTCTTTCCCTCCCCATCTGTCTCCCAATGCACAGGTTCCTTCCTTTCTCCTTTTTTTCCTCAGTCCTCTTGCTGCTCTCTCCACTTTCTCCCGCCTCAGACTCTTTCATTCAAAACCCTTCTTTCCTGTTCCCCCTTTTTCCTGTTCCCCCTTTTTCCTGCTCCCCATCCTTCCCGTTTCGCCTCCTTCCTGTTTCTCCTCCTTCCTATTCCTCCCTCCTTCCTGCTTCCTTTCCATCTTGTTCCCCCTCCTTCTGCTCCCCCTTCTTCTTGTTTCCCTTCCTTCCTGTTCTCCCTTCTTCCTGTTTCCCCTCCTTCCTGCTTCCTCCTCCTTCCTGCTCCCCCTCCTTCCTGCTCCCCCTCCTTCCTTGTCCTTGTCCCCTTCTCTCTCAGTTCCCCTCCTTCTCTCTCCTTTTGTTCTCCCAGTCTACCTTTCCTGTTCTCAGCCTACCTCTTCAAGATGCCCTGTGGGGGACTTTCTGATTTCTCTGTTTCTGGCTTCCAGAATTTTGAAGGTAATTCAAATTGTATACATATTTATCAAAAGGCCCCAATATTGGTGGGGAAAAATTAGGCAGGGGGAATGGTCATTCATGTTTAAAGAAGTAAAATAAGTATAATAAAAACCACATTATTATAAATTTTCTAAGATTGCAGACTACTTCTTATACTTCATGTGGTTTCCATAGAGCCTAGCATTGTGCCTAACACATTAAAAAATGCTCAACAAATATTTGTTCAATAAGTGCCTCAACCAATGAATGAAAGAACATGGAAACAAAATGTGTGTTTTCTTCATTTCATTTGAGCACATATAGCCATAGTGTCAATTGAGCCAGAAAGCAGGGATGTATGTCTTTAGAGAATCTTGGAAATCCTCGATGGAAGGTACCTATTCACTTATAATAAGCATAAGCATTATTCAAATGTAAATGCTGCTGCTAAATTTTGCCCTCTTCAATGGGCTAACATTTTCCTTGTTTACCTTACTAATTTTCTTGGCAAGCCTTCTTTCATAAATACAGGTCAATCCCAGTCTACAAGTTCTGTATGCAAAGCTTCTGACTCTGCTGGTGTCCCATGGTGATGCTGGATTACTTTACCCATCTCCTATGCACCCAACTGGTTCATTTGCAGGATTTATCTAACTCATCCTTTCATAAATGTTTCTCCTATGCCCCTTTATGCCAATCTTTATGGTGAGTACTTCATATATACCATCTCATTTAATTCATACAAACTCTGAGGAAGGCATACTATTATCCCTACTTTTCAGATGAGGAGGCCGAGTCTAAAATTGATCGAGTAGGTTCACCAATTTTCCCAGTTTGCCCACCACAAAAGTAGTTCCTGGACGCAGTTTTCAAACCGGGACAGTCCCGGGCAAGCTGTCCCAGTTTGGCTGGGACTGGGGAATTTCCCAAGACAGGGGAATTTCAGTGCTAAAGCTGGGAAGGCCCCATGCACACTGGAAGAGTTGCTCATCCTACTCTAGTCATGTGCCCAGGAACATACAGCTCAGGGCCATTAGAGTCAGGACTGAAAACTATTCCATCTGATTTCAAAGACCTGCTTTTAAGTAGCCTACCTTGCCCAGCCAACCACGAATCCTGCATTTCTAACTGCTTTAGAGACATCCCACAGTTACCTCACACCCCAAAACCACCCTCCAAAAAATCTCTCTTCCCTTTAAGCCAACTGTGCTACTCTGTTAAGTAATATCTAAAGGCATCCTGAGAATCACTTCCAAATTTCTCAAATCCTTCCCTCCCTTGTTATTCCCTTTACTAGAACCCTGGTCCAGGTCTTCAGCCCCTGAATTCCCACAACCAAAAGGTTTCTCTGCCTCCAAGTGTTCACCCTGTACATCATCCTTGGATTTATTCCTTAGACGTGTAGACTTCTAAGAATTCACAGCCCAGCCTTATATTTGACATGTTAAAAAGCTAAGGCAAAGAGAGTTCAATAGCTCCTCTGAGGCTGCATCAGGGCAAAGCCCAGTATAGCACCCACATCATCCTTGCCACCACAGGCCAGAGTACTTTCCAAAGCACCTGCCCTTGCCTCTCCTGTGGTTCCCTTTGGCCACAGAGCAAGTCCAAATTCTGCGTCTGAAAACATAGGGTACCAAGTACCCTACTTAGTTCTACCAAGTACCCTCTCTGCTCTGCTAAGTGGTTCTGACCTTTGCAGCTGCAAACCTCTGGACCACCTCTGCATCTTGTCTTCTGTTTTTGCCCACCTACCTTCCCCCCATCACTAAGGAGAGTGAGCACCTATTATGGGCAAAGCCTCTCTCTAGTGAAAACACAGAAGAAGACACAGTCCCAAAACAAACAGCTTTCACTCTGGTTCAGGTTCCACTTCCTCATGACCCCTCCCCCAAGCCCTTTCCTCATAAGTTTCCAGAATATACATTTTCAGTACCAAGACTTTTGTCATTTAAGCCATTGAATCCAATTTTTCATCTGCTCCATGTAGGCGGGTCTCAATTTCTCAACAAGATTGTCAGGTCTTGGATACAGTAATACTGGAAAGCCTTTCTTCCTGCTCCCCACAACACATCTGACCTTGTGATGGGCATATAATCACTGCTTGACAATTTCTTGTTGAGCTGAATTAAATTGGTCACAACAGATTCTCTGTCACAAACCACCCTATGCAACAACTTAGCCAGCATTCTACCAAAGAAAAACTTGACTGCTTATTATTTTCATTGCAGTCTAGAAGGGCAAGAGCTGACATCAAATTGACCCACTTACATTTCTTTTTCCACCACTGAGGAGGAACCCGCCTCCTTCCCTGCTCTTCCTCCTCCCCCAGACATCTCAAAGAACCTAATCACCATCTTCTGAATCCTCCCTGTCACCTCCCGCCCCCTCAACCAAATGCACATACCACCTCAAATACTGAACCGCAACTCAGATTTTTAAAGTTCAAGAACTAACAAGAAGAAGCAATTGACTCATTTTTCCTTGATTCAAAGTGCTGCGGGTTTTCTAAAGCAGCCCCGACACCCCTTATGTGGGCCTATTTCTGCAGCCAGGGCAGAACAAGGGGTTCCTACTTCCCTAGCCAGATTGAACAATGAACCATAAATTATACAGCCTTGATATGTGACCTCGGGCAAATAAGTTGCTTCACTGCTCTGGGCTTAGGATTTCTCAGCTACAAAGGGAGGGGCTTCTCCATGGGCTGTCTGAGGTCCCCTCCACTCACACATTCTATGACTCTGATTTCTTTCTCACTCCTAGATTCCCTCCACAGAACAACCTGCTCCAAGAACAACTTCAGCCCCAATAAATCTTCCTTTGCTAACACAGCTCTTCTGCTGCCAGTGAAAAAGGTGGAAAGATGATTTCTTTTCTTTTTTTTTTTTCACTAAGTTTCATGATGAGAAAAGCTCATGACAACTGCTAGTTCACCCAAGATGGAAAGACACCCCCAGTAAAAGGGCAAACAGAGCTCACGGGTTCTCAGTGGTCCTACAGAGGCAAAGTGACTCTAAAAGCTTTGTCAGTTTGATTTCAGTGGCTCATAGGATTCTTTGAGCCATTTGTCCTCTCAAAATAGACAATAAACCAGCAATGAGTAGCTCCTCAGAAAAGCCACTCCCAGTTTTGGAATTTTGTGGATTATTTCTTTGGATGACACACAGGGCATCAGTTTCCTATTGGCCTTTTCTTGAATAACTTGCTTACAAAGGAGAAGGAAATGCTGCTTAAACCACAATTGCCTTCTATGGAGAGCAGCTCTTCATAAATAAGAAACCCTTTAAATCTGCTGAGTTACCTTGATGAGTTTGGATATGCAAAATGGACCCAGAGCAAGGTGTGGAAAGAAAGGCAGGAAAGAGTTGAGTTGCTCTGCATAACACATAAGAAAAATTGGAATTTGTCAGGAGAACCCAGGAAGGATGAGGATGAGAAAAACGAGAGAAGAGTGAAGAGAAGAACAAGTACTTTGGAGGAGGCTGGGGTTCTATGTGGGGTGCAATGGCCAGTAAAAAATCTCAAGGATGGGAGGGGAGAACTTGGGTAACTATTTTCATATGTGGCTGTGTGCTGTTGCAATAAAACCATCTCCATCCTCCTCTTAAATCCACTCTAAAATCTTCTCTACAAACTTTCATGAATAAGTGGGGTTTTTTTGGTTTGTGTTGGTGAACTCAGAGAAGAGGCTCAATTTCAGGTATGAGTCAGCATGGATTAGAACAGCAGAAAGCATGGAGCCACAAATTTAAAGAGCAGGAGTTAGAAGCCAGGGGTGAATACAAGACAGTAATCCCCAAGGAATTTGGAGAAAATGCAAGATGTTCACAGCGTATTGAGTAGGTGGTTCAAGCTTATCTTTTCTAAATACCAAATGGGAAAGAAATTTGGAATTTGTCCAGAGAATCCAGGAAGGATGAGGATGAAAAAAAGAGCAAGAAGGATGAAGAGAAGAACCAGCAATTTGGACGAGGCTGGGACTCTATGTGGGGTACAATGGCCATGCACATGTGTGTGAATGCACACACATACACATACACACACAAACACACATATAAACAACTGGAAAAAATATTTGAAGAAAAGGCTGAGGGATAACATTTGACCAGCCCAGGTACATGGGGAACCTCACAAACCATGAGCTCCCTGGAATCTGAGGGCTCTTTTCTGAAGATACTGGGCAGATAGAGCCTTGGCTGCCAGATAGGCAATGAAAAGGCAGCATCAAGAGAAGAGGCCACTGCTGGCTGCAAAGCCAAACTCTGTGGATGTGCAAGCCAAACTCTGTCCACAGTGAAGGAAGCTAACCAGGAGAGTGTAATCAGAGGAGGTATCAATTTCTCTTGATGGTTCAGTGCTTTTATATAGAATATTTGGAAATATCTAAGAATCATAGCACCTCAAAGATGGAAGACAGCTTCCCCCTATAAATACAGTCCATGTTAAAGCTATTAAAGAGTGTGAATGTACATTAGGAAAAACTGAACCAAGAAAGGGACCTGGGAGGGCTAGATGATGGGAAGAACCAAATTTCTGCCAACCAGAATAGAATCCCAGAGAAAAATGGATGCTAGCCAGGGAAATAGCCCCTTCCATAGATTTTTATCTAGGAAGAAACAGAGGGAATGAGGAGAGTTTAGCACAGCCTCAGATAGATCTATCTGGATTCTAAAGCACCTCCTTTTCTATGTTTTATGTCTTCAGTTTCACTCATTTTTTTCATATATATTTACTGAACACTCACTACAAGCCAGGTACTTGTCTTGATGCTAGGGATACAGAGATGAAATAAGCAGACAAGGCTTTGTTCTCTTGCATTAACATAGACAATAAACAAGAGGGAAGAATGTGAATGAATAGGATTATTTTAGATGCCACTATGTATCCTATGAGTAAAATAAAGCCAGCACCTGTCACAAACAGTGACTTCAGATAGGGCCTGCTTTAGGGAGAGTGGTCAAGGAAGGCCTCTCTGAGGAAGGCTTCTCTGAGTTGCAATAGCAGCAATGAGGAGTCAGCCTTGAGAAGACATTGGAGAAAGGCATCCTGAGCAGAGGGGAGGAAATGCAAAGGCCCTAGGAGGGCAGGGGGCAGGTGGGGTGGAGCTGGAGATGACATCTGGAGTAGAGGCTGAGAACAAAGCCCAGGGGCAGGTCCTGCAGGCCCGGTGAAAGCCACGATGAGGCCAATCAAAGTGGGCAGCCATCTGGTGCACCGTCGTGGGGAAGAGTTTCCTTCCTGCACTGAAGGAGGCCATTTCTCCAAGAAGAGACACATGGACTGAGCTCTGCACCCACATAGGAGGCTCCAGGAGCGGTGCTTACAGCGAAGAGCCACCAGATGGCTCCGTGAAGAGATGGCCGCTTTGCTTTCTCCTGCCATTGCTGACGCTTTTCCTGTCCTAAGGTAGAAGCACTTTTTCCCACTGAACAAAAGCTTCTTCAGCAATCAGCCACTCTACTTTTTTTTTTTTTAAACAAAATGAACCAATAGCAGGCAGTAAGTACAACAGGGCAGTCCAAATAGAAACCATCTTTGCCATCCTGACAGCTAAAACGGGCAACTCCTCCTAACCAGAGGGTTTCCCCTGGGTTCCATTCGTAAGCTCCCATTTTCTCAAAGCACTGTGCTCAGTCCAACAGGCTGGATCACCCTCCTTTCCAGAAAATCAATCCTAGGAATAAAGGAATGCCTAGCCCGGGCCACGGGCCAAACTCCAACTCTCCAAGCAGATTACCCAGGAAGTAATAACATCTGAGCATATAAACAACTCACAGTGACAGTGTGCATGAGAACATGGGGCTGGGAGTGCAAGAGGAGCTTCAGAATGAAAAGGCAGAGGGGATGGTGGCTAATTTCACAAAGGTTTTCTTGCAATCATATGTATTATTAAATCAGCAAGCGTCACTCCAGACTGCCCAACACACACCAGCCCTGGAAACTGTTGTTTGATATAAAAGAAAGGGCTTCAGAGAGCAGCACATAGCTGGCATCAGAAAGCAAAGGTCTGCAGGACTTGTCAGTGAGTCTAATGAACTCATCAAGGAGCCGGAGGGCCCAAGGCTTTTCAGGGCATGCTGAAGAGTCAACAGAGGGGGAAAAAAGCTCATCTTTAAGGAGCTTGCAATCAAATGTTGGTCATGAGAACTCTTGCCCACTGGAATTTTTTCCTTCGTTTTCATCTGCTGGAATTAGCCTCTCCCTCCTCTGAGCTCCCACAGTCCTTGGTCCATATTATAGTCGTCCCCAGACCTGTGTCCCTCACTAGATGGGGAGCTCCATGAGCCCAGGCCTACCTATCATCCACATTTGTGTCCCCCCAACCTCTCAGGACCTCCCATAGAGCCTGGTGCCTGGCTGTCCCTTCACAAATGCTCATTGAACTAAATTTTGATGTGGAAACAGGAAGCCCAGCCACAGGGCCCAGGGGAGAGTCTGTGAAGTGAGTGAAGCGTTCAGTTACATTGGATCTGAAAAGTACTCTTAGCACTGACAAGGCCTAGCACATGGTCAGCCCTTAGTAATGGTGTTTTGTTGTCTTGGTGTGTTTTTTTTCCTCCTATGAGACAGGATTTAAGAAGCTTAAAAAAACAAAATTTTTAAAGTTCTCTTTGCCCTCAAATCCCTCCCCTCTCCCTGACATTATGCCTATAATCTCTAAGTGAGTCAAACTAGAGAGATAGGGCACTGAAGGACCTATGTTAAATGCAAATCTGGGACAGCAACATGTGTGGGTATTATTATCCCCTTATTGAAAATGAAGAAAACAATGCTCAGAGAAGCTAAGTAACTTGGCCCCTGTCACACAGTTCACAAGTAGCCAAGCCAGGGTTTAACCCTAAACCTGACTTCATGATAGTCCTGCTGCCGCTGCATTAGGCCAACCTTGCATGGTGACATGGAGCCACAGCAGAGCTTCCTAAAGTGGACATCTGTAGCAAGATCATTGGTTCTCTCCAAAATGTACATCTAAAGGTTTCACCCATACCTACTTAAGTCAGAAAAAAAGTCTGGGAGTGAGGATTTTGCAGTTTTTTCTTTCTTTCTTTTTTTTTGATACAGAGTCTCACTCTGTTGCTCAGGCTGGAGTACAGTGGTGCAATCTCAGCTTACTGCAGTCTCTGCCTCCCAGGTTCAAGCAATTCTCATGCCTCAGCCTCCCAATTAGCTGGGACTACATACATCACCGCCATACCTGGCTAATTTTTTTGTATTTTTAGAAGAGACAGGGTTTCACCATATTGGCCAGGCTAGTTTCAAACTCCTGACCTCAAGAGATCAACCTGCCCTGGCCTCCCAAAGTGCTTTGATTACAGTTGTGAGCCACCATGCCTGGCCACGATTGTATTTTGATAAGCTCCCCAGGTGGATTCTTATCCCCATATTTGAGAACCACTAATCATGGGACAAAAATTAGAAGTCTCTGGCTCCTTACTCCTATAAAAATGGCCATAATCAAAAAATAATAGATGTTGGCATTGATGCAGTGAACAGGGAACGTGTCTACACTGCTGGTGGGAAGGTAAACTAGTACAACGACTATGGAAAACAATGTGGAGATTTCTTGAACTAAAAGTAGAACTACCATTTGATCCAGCAATCCCACTACTGGGTATCTACCCAGAGGAAAAGAAGTCTTTATACAAAAAGACACTTGTACACGCATATTTATAGCAGCACAATTCGCAATTGAAAAACATAGAACCAACTCAAATGCCCACCAACCAATGAGTGGGCAACAGGGAAAAAAAATAACCCATCTTTATGGAGCTTGTAATCCAATGTTGGTCTTGAGAACTCTTGCCCACTGGAATTTTTTCCTTCTTTTTCATCTGTTGGAATACTACTATATAAACACATATATATACACACATATATACACACACATATATATACACACATATATATACACACATATATACACACACATATACACATATATACACACATATACACACATATATAGGCACACATATATATGCACACATATATATGCACATACACACATATATATACACACACATATATATATACATATATACACACATATACATATATATACACGTATATATACACATACATATATACACATATATACATGTATATATACACATATATACATACATATATACACACATATATATACATATATATACACACACACACACACACACACACACATATATATATATATGAGATGGAATACTACTCAGCCATAAAAAAGAATCAATTAACAACATTCACAGGACCTGGATGAGACTAGAGACTATTATTCTAGTGAAGTAACTCAAGAATGGAAAATCAAACATCATATAGTCTCACTCATAACTGGGAG
Source organism: Cacajao melanocephalus (assembly GCA_963573385.1). Taxonomy (NCBI): domain Eukaryota; kingdom Metazoa; phylum Chordata; class Mammalia; order Primates; family Pitheciidae; genus Cacajao; species Cacajao melanocephalus. Next base: position 68,705 of record CAUYLG010020348.1, read on the forward strand.
CTAAACTGTGAAGATGCAAAGGCATGAGAATGACACAATGGACATTTGACTTGGGGAAAGGGTGAAAGGTGGTGAAGGGATAAAAGACTACAAATCGTGTGCAGTATATACGGCTCAGGTGATGGGTGCACCAAGATCTCACAGATCACCACTGAAGAACTTACTCATGTAACCAAACACCACTTGTGCCCTAATAACCTATGGAAATAAAAAAAATTTTTTTTAAAGTCTCTTGCTCTGGAAGTGGTCAGTAGGGAACTCAAGTAGATCCCTCCCAAGAGTCAAGAGAACAAATTTTAGGAATCTGTCCTCTGGATCAGAACGACAAACACTCCCTTCACTTTTGGACATCAAAAATAAACTTGGTCTTTACATCAAGGGTAACGCTATGGCCAGTCAGTAAAGTCTGAGGTTCAAGGCTGTGGTTCTGCTTTTGTCAGCCTCTGCACCAGTCCTGTTGTGACTAGAACTTACAGACCTTTCTATGGAAAAGGGTAATGATACATGAATGAATTTATATATGGTGGGGAAGGAGAGAATAATACTGTTAAATATATGTAACAAATATTTGTTTAATATGATATACAATGTGTATATTTAATATATCATTTTCAGTGCTCTGTTCTCCAACTCTCCCCAACAGAAGTACACACACACACTTCAAGGATATATACGTCATGATTTAGTTCCTTTTGACAACTCCCATTGGGGCAAATCAGAGGTGAAGAAGTAACCCTGGAACTTGAAGCTGTATGATGACTTTTCTATCTGCCCGACCAAAAAAAATAAATAAATAAACCAAGAAAGGCCCATGGTTAGTTGCCTTCCACGACTGAGTAGGAAGAGAGGCCTGCTGTGCTAGTCCATCATCTTCTCATGAAAGGTCACCGGTGTCATTTCTCCAATAACTTCTGGAAAGATGAGCAAGCATACCAGAGAGGTCCTCTGAACACAGCTCACAAACCCTCACTTTCAGAGGAAGGTTCATCTTTCCCCTGCTTTGTTGGCAGAACATGGTATTTGGGCAAGACTGTCACTCCAAAGAGGCTTGTAAGAACCATGACTGGCTAAATCTTCCTATAGCACTGCTCTGATTATGACTCTCACCAGCCATGACCACCTCAAAGGGCTCCCAGTTGCCTACCTATTTGGTCAAAATCCACTAGCAAGTCACACCCTTCTCACCTCTAACTGCTTCTTTGCAAAACATTCCAGGATTCCCCCACACCAAGTAGCATTCCCCCATAACATGTTTCTATGGCACTCTCAACTTCCAAGCCTTCACACCCTGATGATTGCTTAAATATTTGTTTAATGTCACCAGAGCTAGACTGCTGAACCCTGTGTTGGTGGGGACCGGGTCGTTTTGGTCAAGTACCCAGAACAGTGACTGACACTGAGTAAGTCCTCAAATATTTGTGACTCACTCAATGACTGACCAACTGGCTGATATTCTGGTCCCAACTTAACCTCTTCAGCTGCCTCTCCCGATTCTCCCTTACATACACCTATGTTTCATCCAAATCTACCATTCCCTAACAACTGCCTTTACTTTTCCTTCTCTGTAACTTTGTTCAATCTCTTCATTCTTGGATAATGGACATTGTTTCCATCCCATTTAAGGACAATCGGAAACTGAGAAGACAGAAGAAATTTTTTATTGACGTATAATCTCACATACCGTAAAATCTACCCATAGTTTTTGGTATATTCACAAATTTGAACAGCCATCACCACTATCTAATTCCAGAATATTTTTATCACCCAGAAAAGAAACTCTACCCATTAGCTATTGTTTCTAATTCCTCTCCTCCCCCAGCTCCTGACAACCACTAATCTACTTTTTGTCTCTATGAATTTGCCTCTTCTAGATATTTCATTTAAATGGGATTATATACTATGTTGCCTTTTATGTCTGGCTTTTTTCCCTTAGCACAATATTTTTAAGGTTCAACCATGTTGTACTGTGTATCAGTACTTCATTCCTCTTTATGGCTAAATAATAGTCATTCATCAATTAGTGGACATTTAGGTTGTTTCTATTTTTGTTTATTGTGAATGATGCTGCCATAAATATTTGCATACAATTATCTGTGTAAACGTGTTTTTAATTATCTTGGTTATATACCTAAAAATAGAATTTCTGGGTCATATGGTAACTCTATATTTAACATTTTGAAAAACTGCCAAATTGATTTTTCTAAAGTAGCTGTGCCATTTTTACTTTCCTACCTGCAATGTACAAGGATTTCGGTTTCTCTACATCTTTGCCAACACGTGATATTATCTGATGATAATGATGATGTCGATGAGTATGATGGTAACTGCCATTCTGGTAAGTGTGAAGTGGTATCTCATTATGGTTTTCATTTGTATTTTCCTGATGGCTAATGATGTTGAGCATGTTTTCATGTGCTTATTGGCCAGTTTTATACTTTGTTTGGAAACGTATTTATTCAAATCCTTTGCCTATTTTTAACTGTATTATTTGTTTTTATTGTTGAATTATAAAAGTTCTTTACATATTCTAGATTCTTATCAGATGTATGAAATAGAAATATTTTCTTCCATTCTGTGGGTTGTCTTTTCACTTTCTTGGTAGTGTCACTGAAACACAAAAGTTGAATTTTTATGATATCCAGCTTATTCTTTGGTTGCTTGGGCTTTAGGTGCCATATCTAAGAAATCATTGGCCAATCCTCCAAGGTCACAAAGATTTATGTCTTTGTGGATGTTGCCTTCTAAGAGTTTTATAGTTTTAGCTATTACAGTTAGGTCTTTGACTAATTTTAAATTAACTTTTGTATTTGGTGAGAGGCAGAGGGTCCAGATAGATACTTCTGCATATAGATATCCAGTTATCTCAGCACACTTGTTGAAAAATTATTATTTCTCCATTGAATGTCTTGGAAAGAAGAAACATTTTTAAAACAACCTTAATCCAACAGTCTGGCCCTGGCAAAAAAAAAAAAAAAGCCACCACAGTCTGAGGTATGACAGTCAGGACTGCAAAGATTGACTGGAATATTTCGTTCCTGCCTATGATGTAAAAATTCCGTAAGCACCATCTCTACCCACCTCTTCTATATATATATCAGTTGGTTTTAACCTTATTTAGAGTAAATTATCCAATGAGATTGTGGACCTTTTAATATACATATTAATATTCTGCTTAAAATGTTAAAAAGTTCACAGACACCCTCAAACAGGAAATCTATCCACAGATCTTTGGTTAAGAATCTCTGTGCCACCCTCCTTCCCACAGAGTTCTACCACTGCCAAGGCTGAAGCCACACCCCTGAGTGCAGCTGATTCAGTTTGTGTTCTGTTTGTTTGTGTGTAGCCTTGATTTTTTTTGTTTTTTTGAGTTCCACAGTGCCACCTAACTTCTAGATGTGTGCACCTCGTCCCTGCATCTCCAGCTCAACACGTTCAACTCATCATCTTCCCTCCCCCAACCCAGCTCATACCCCCACTTCCCTTTTTCTGGTCACAGTGCTGTTCTTCCCATCACCCAACTCAAATCTCAAAGTCATCTTCACTTCTTCTTCCTCTCACCACCCCTCCCCCAACAGCTACTTAATTCAGTCTCCAGGTTTATATAAGTTGTTCCTTTAGCCTAACCACCTGTCAGAACCCTGCCTAGTCCAAGCTCCTATTCTGAGGCCTGGGCTGATGCAACAGGTGTCTCTGGCCTTGCTCATTTCTTGCCTTTGGGTTGTTTATGTTCTAATTTATTAGAGTGCCAGATTTACCAAGTGAAAGGACAGTTCTGAGCATTTCCTTCTCTGTCTCAGAAAATCTTAGTAGCTTGTCATGGTCCTCTAAATGCGGTACAAACCCAATCGGTCAGAAATCCAAAAGCTTCTATTCTCTGACTGTAGCCAACCATCTGGTTTCATGTCCCAACTCTCCCTAGACTCCATGTTCCAGCCAGTAGTGGCACCAGTGACATTCTTTGCACCCTCGTGCCACTCACCTTCACTCACTACTCTCCACCATTCTTGGCAAGCTAACCCTGCTGTGCCTTCAAGCCCAGCCCACTATGATTGCCTCCATGAAGACTTCCCTGATTGCTGGAGGAGGACTCACCCCATCTCTCATCTCTCATAATAATTTACTTATTTTTATGTGACCTTTGCCATTATTGTGCATCTGACATCTCTCTTAGCACATAGCAAAATGCCTTGAGCAAAATACTTCCTTAATGAATATTGGTCACCTTCAGCAGTGTTTCTCATGAGGGAATGTGAATCAGAATCATTTGGGGAACTTTTCAAAATACCCCACTTTGGGACCCAGACCTCAATACTTGAAAAGTTTCCACTGATGATTCTGATGTGCATCACTAATTTTACTACGTGTCAAATTAACACATGATGGTAAAAAATATACTGAACATCTATTATAGGCCAGGCACTATATATGCATTATCTCATTTGATCCTCACAGAAACTCTGGAGTGGGGTGTGGGGGTGGGGGGTAGTATTATTTGCCCACTTTTTTTTTTTTGAGATGGAGTTTCACTCTTGTCACCAGGCTGGCGTGCAGTGGCCACGATCTCGACTCACTGCAATTTCCACCTCCCAGTTCAATCAATTCTCCCTGCCTCAGCCTTCCGAGTAGCTGGGACTACAGGCGTGCACCCTAGATGAAGAAACTTGGGCTTAAAGAGACTAAATTATTTGCCTTAGGTGGGTCATGTACAAATAAATGAATTAGGTGAAATGAAGGGTCTCTAAAGGTCACTTACAATCTATTTGAGAAATTTAACAGTAATTTCCCAAGAAAATCTATGTCCAGATTTAATAATTTTGAACTGGTTTCTCCTTTTCTTAGCCTTGTGACCTTAGACAAATTACCTGCCCTCTCTGAGCTTGTTTCCTATTTTTCAGAATGAGCATAACATAATACCTACTATTGTTGTAAGGTAGAAGGAAGGATTAAATGAGTTACAATATGTAAAGTACTAAATGCCTACACATAATAAATGTTTAATAAGTTAGCTATAACTATCATAATTATTATTATTCCAAAATATGCACCAACCCAAAGTATTTCTTTGTAGCTGCAGTCATCGATGGGGGCTGAGGGTCATGATGGCTTAAGTAGGTCACTCAAAGTTCAGAGTTAGTCTTGCAAGTGAAACAGAATTCATAAACACATTTTTACTGAGGACTTCTAAGTGTCAGGCATTGGATAAAGAGGTGAATAGAGATAGGATCTCTACCCTCAGGGAGATTACAATTTTTGATACTGAGACAAAGGCCACTCCACCCATGGCGGAGATTGCCCATTGGCCTGGAGGCCTGTGGGTTCTTGGGGAACCACCTGTGTCAAGAATTTTCACCTCTGAACTTGGGGGTGTCCCATTTCCACAGCGTAGCATTCCCCTCCAAGACAGCAAAGATGGCAAGAAACACAGAGTGGCTTTGGGGTTTGATCACTTCTACCACTGCCTGGAATCTCGTAGTTTTCAAACTTCCCTTTGACATTAACCAAACATAGTCTAGTTCTGCTTTCTTTGCTTCCTAAATGTACTTTAGGGTGGGGAAAGGGGGTGATCTTAAATGATTGCAATGTGTTCTTTTGCAGGAACACAAGCATATAAAATATTTCAGTTACTGCAGCCTGCACTGGACTGCAAGTGTTATTTTAACTCTTGAAATTGCATAGTATTTTTTTGAATCTGCAGTATTCTTTCTCATACACCAAGTGAGGTAGACATTATTGTTCTCAGTATATAAATGAAGAAACTGAGTCTTAAAGACTTTTTGTAATTTACCCAATGCTACAGCTAATGAGCCTCTTTGGCATGAAACTTCTGGGGAGGTTCTTTAAAAGTGAATAGACAGCTTGGGTGGGGGTTGAAAAGGAAACCTTTGACCTCCTCTCTTCTTCCCACTTCTTGCCTAAAATTTAGGCATTACGGCCACCGTGGAAGCAGTGCCATATTGTGACTTTAACTTAAAAGCAATGCAAAAAAGATGGCAAAACATCCTTTTTGAAAAACTGACGAAGCCTATGCTACTTACGCCTTCTTGCAACACCAGACCAGCCCTAAATAGCCTACCTTGGCTTTTTTTGTTTCAGTGTGTTTAAGATACTATAGGTGAGCCTCTATTTCTAGTAGCTATAAGCACTTCTTAGCTGCTACACAGGGTAATCTACAATTGCATAAAACTGTTAACAATTACCAATAGAGACATGGTTTAGCAAATAATGTCACATCATTATTAGTTGTGCCTAGGAGTCACTCATTCCCCATTTCTAAGAGGAACCTATACAGTCCTCTCCCACATAACCCATTAAAGGAATAATTATTAAAAACATAGATGCACATTCCCAGGTTCATAATATACCTAATGGAATATACGCTATGATTAAAATCATGGGGAAAAAAGTCTGCATAAGGGAAACACGAAAATCTAATATACAAAAAATATATAAATTTAAGCTAGCAGAGTCATGATTTTTTAAATCCTGTTTTCAAAATTATCTTGAATATTGTTGCTTCATCCTTCAAATTAAAGTATTAAAGAATTTTAAATGCTGAGTTATTTAAATCATTGCTATTTACTTGCTAATAAACATACTTATTTTTGCCCAGGAGACATACAGTATTTAGCTATTGAGTATATGAGGTCATCTCTCCTGATGATGACTAGTATTTGAGTAGTATGAGGAATTATAATCCACATTCACATTCTTCAAACCAAACTGGGGAAGCAAAGACATCTTGAATTTGGTGAATCCCTAGGGTCATCTGAAGAGAGTCCCGGGATATCAGAAGGGTTCCTGAGGCCAGTGTGACCAACCCATGTGGCATGATCACACACAAGAGGGGCCTCCCCAGCCCACTGCTCTCCTGCTTCTTTCAACTGTAGTACATGGGAAATGGGATTCATTTTCAGTGTCTGTCCTTTCATTTCCATTTTTTATTTCCACTTAGTATAAGAGGCCATTGAGACAATCAGGTTTCTTTAGACCCACTCTCTTGATTCAAGGCTGTTTCCAATTTCCTAAGAGAACACTGCACTTGACCCTTGCCTCATTTCTGAATTCATTGTTTTATGCTGCACTGCTTCTCATAGGGTTTCCTTGTGACCCTTTTTTCTATATAAAGCTGCACGTGAGTGTAAGTTGGGGTGAAATCCATGGCATTTGAGAAAACCAAGCATACATGAGCATCTGAGTAGGAGAGGGTAGTGGTGGGTGGGACAGAGGGAAAGAGAATGAACATATCCTTTTGGAGCCTCTGGTGTGGACCATGCAGCATCCTCTTCCCAAGCCTTTGCTTATGTTCTCAGGCCAACTCCTTTGAAAGACAAGTCACAGCATTATTGTCTCTAATGTACAAAGAATTAGTTGTGGCCCCTAGAATTAACTAGTCAAGTTTACACCAATAGGAAGAGGCTGGGAAAACAAGGTAGGCTCAGATATGTTTCACTCCAAATTCATGGTCTTTCCATCACATCTGCAATGGATTCACCAGCACACCAAGCACAGTGAAAGTCTCAGTATACTTTCTAGTTAGATGACTAACTGTTCACATGAGGCAACGCACTGCGCTCAAGAAAAAAGATGACAAGGAAGAGAACTGCTTTGCAACAGCAGGCAGCACAGTGCAGTAGTTCTCAGACCACCTCGGATGCCAACAGCTTGGTTTGAATACAAGCCTTGCCATTGTGTGACTTTGGGTAAGTTTCTTAACCTTTCTGTGCCTTGGGTTCTTCATCTGTAAAATGGGAATGAAAATATTACCACCTATAGGGTTGTTACTGAGACTCAAATGAGAAGGTGGTAAGAACATACTTGACGCAACACCTTCTGCAGAAGTCTAGTTCTGAGAGATCCAAAAGAGATAAGGAGAAGCAACCGGGAAAATGGGGTGATTCTGTAGCCCAAAAGGTTGAGGAGTGTTGCATCTTTGCCACACTTAGGTATTTACAATGTCCTGTAACAAATTAAATCCAAATTCCTACTTTACATAAAAGAATTTATTTTGTTTAACTTACTCTTCCTCCAAACTTATTTGAGTATAGCACCCCACCTTACCTAACACTTATGGATGTCCTTTAGTGTAGGGAGTATCTGGCACTCAGCAACCCCTTCTCCCATCACGTGAACCCTGGGGACCAACCAACTTGAGAAGGCTCTAATCCTACTGCATATTTTTGCTCAGTGTTTCTCAAAAGTCTAGTGGATTTTTCCATTGGTGATTTGTATGCAGGTCCCATGATTACCTTTTGAAGTTGATAAGTAATATTTAGGAGTAAAAGTCTTTCCACTTCTAGTTCCTCTCATTGGTATGTTATATGCTCAAGTTAATTAACCTATCTAGGTCAAGTCTTGATTTCTACTAGATAGAGATCTATGCATAAAATTAATAATTACTACATCCTTTCAAATACAAGTCAATTGCACTTTGCTAGAAAAATCATACCTAAGCTCCGCTCCAAAAAAAATCACTAGAATAATTAACAAACCCAACAGTAAGACATATTTGCTCACAATTAGAAACTGAAGGACTAAGTCATTCTGCCTGCATGGTTATATATTTTCTGTGAATCTGTGAAATATAGCAGCCCAAGAGGGTTTAGCTAAAACCAGGAGACTAGATGTTAAGGCTGCGAGTGACACAGGCACATGAGAAAAATGGCCATATCTGTAAGAGAACATAATTCCTACTTTACCTAGGACAGAGTGCTCACAATAAAATAGCAAAGTGATTAACCAGGAAAGGTCGAACCAGGCCTGGCTGTTCTGAGGCAGATTTCATGGAACAGTAAATATATATACATACATATATATATATATACACACATATATATATGTATGTATATATATTTAATTAAGATTGCCAATATTTTGTCTTACCAAATAAAAATTAAAATAAGGAAAAGTTACTATCCACTATCACCATATTTCAGTAAAGAGACATTTTACCAACATAAAAATAAGAGAGACTTAATTTTGAAATAAAAGATAGTTCTTAAAATTGAATAAATTTAGTGACGTGAAAAACCTCACTGCCTTGTCCTTTCTTTTCTCACTTCCTCATGCATCAGTGAAAATGCTATCCAACACGGGTGCCAGTCCAAGGAATAGTATATGGGAATGACTGCTTTAGCAAGGTGTCTCCTTCTGGCTTCTTCTTGTGCCCTGGGGCAAATTACTCTGAGGTTCAGTTATCATCCATGAAATGGAAATAATGGGTGCCTGCCTGGCCTGCCTTACAGGACTGCAGTCAAATGAGACACGGGACAGAGTAATGTACACAATAGGACTCTAGAATCATACAAATGCCCAGGAGTCTTGTTTTATCTCAAGTTGTACACTCACCCCCAAACTACTGGGATTAGACAATTTCACGATAAAATTGTTTGTTTCAGAGAAACAGCAAATGCCAGATGCTTACACATTTTCCCTGTTAATAAAATATAAATTGATAGTTTATCATGTAGAATAGGAAGCTGGATCTACATGTAAAGATCACCATTTGAAACTCATTTAGTCCTGACAGATAGTTGATCCCGTTCATCCTTTGGTTCTGGGCAGATTCCACCTAAACCAAGTCACATCAGTGGGAGTCTACCATTTTTAAAGATTCAAAAAGAAATTTTACAGACTCAAGGCTCAACGTCTCACAGACATGTTTCATTTATCTCTGTAACCACAGAACTAGAAACAATGCTGGAAACAAAATAGAGGCTCGATGAATACTGAATAAATGAATAAACCTAGGATCTGGGCTCTGGCAAAGCACTTTCAGTTTATTGCCTTACCAAAATCATCAGTAAACCGGGAAAAAACTAAGCCCTGGAGAAGTTACAAATATTTAATTTTTATTATACATATATATATATATATATATATATGATGGGAATATAAAATGGTATAGTACAGCCACTCTGGGGAAAAAAAAACAGTTTGACAATTCCTCAAAATGTTAAACAAACATAGAATTATCAAATAACTCAGCAGTTTCACTCCTAGACATATACCTAGGAGAACTGAAAACATGTGTTCACATGAAAACTTGTATCCAAATGTTCATAGCAGCATTATTCATAATAACCAAAAAGTGGAAATAAGTCAATTGTCCATCTAGTGATGAATGAATAAACAATATGTGTGGTATATTTTTACAGTGGAGTATTACTTGGCAGTGAAAAGGAATGAAATGCTATTACCTGCTACACAGATGAACTTTGAAAACATGCTAAGTGAAAGAAGACAGACACCACAGATGAAACACATCATATATTACATGATTTCATTATATGAATGTCCAAAATAGGAAAATTCATGGAGACAGAAAGTAGATGCATATTGTCAAGGAATGGGAGAGTGGGGATCAGAACTTACTGCTAATGGGTATGGGGCTTCTTTTTGGGGTGGTGGAAATGTTTTGGAATTAGTAGGGATGATTGAACAAACTAAACTAATTTAATGAATAAACTAAAAATCACTAAAGTGTACATTTTAAAATGGTGAGTTTTATGTTATTTGAATTATATCACAATGTAAACAAATATTTAAGTATAAGAGGCTGTAAGAAAGGGAAGTTAGCAGCAGCAGCAAGTGAATTATGCTTTATTGAATCAGCCTTCAAGAAATTAGTGTCCAATTACGTCTCCTCTACTTTCAAAAGAGCCTTCTTTTGCCAGAGCTATCTAAATTTGTCCTACTAACTTTATTCCTTTCACAATACCTGAGAGCTAACATGCACTCAATAAATGATTGATGAATGTATACATATGAAAAGTCCACATTCAATTTTCTAACAAACAAGATTTTTTTAATGCATTCATTTTAGGAAATAGCAGGAAAGCCACTCAGACTTTTCTCCCAAAATCGTAAAGAATCAACAAACCCAACATAGTGGCCCAACTAAAAACTGAGTAAGCACCAGGAACCTTGACTTGAGGGTACTCAAGCCTTGAGAATATTCTCAAATCAAAAGAGTTTTACCCAGTGAATTATTTGAATTGGGAATTCCCAAACTGTGAGATGCTTTCACTTATATCAATTTAAGTCTTGAATTCTTTTTAAAGTTCTCAAAATAAAATCAACTTCACATCCTTAAATAGCAAAAGCAAATCTATGCTCTACAGTATATTCAGATAGAGAAGGGCATGGTACTAGGCAGGCAAATCATAGCCAGGAGTAAAAACTCCAAAAAGATTTGGAATAACAATATGGAAAGGATTTGACACGAGATTTGTTTAACTCTAGAGAGAAGTTCCAAAGCCCCAGTGAATTGTGTTTTCAGGGAATATCTGAGCTGGGGTATGGTTTCTCGGCACATAGTAACCCATAGAAACGGAATCCTTAATTTATAGAGGAGGAAACAAAGATGCAGAAAGACAAAGGGACCAGCCTGAGACCACCCTGCTGGTTAGGGTCAGAGCTGAGCCTAGAACCCAGACTTCTTGATTTTCAGTGTTGTGTTTTCCCACTGCCTCTTTCATCAGCTTTTGCCAGAACTCTATACATTATGCTGTTTTCAAACTGTGTGGGATACGCTGAGAAAATGTTGGAATTTTAATGCGGCTAAGGTGACCATAATGAGTTTCCTCCAGATTCACAGATTTCATAAATACCGTAAGTGAAGGTTTGGCCTGGGTTCAATAGAAAAAAAAAAAAAGAATTTCCTACTTGCCCATAGGCTCCTCACCTTGGCCTTAATGCTTGGAGCTATTTGAAAAGTTGCAATTCTTCCCATAAATTTAGCTATCCCCTTCAGGTGGGCAAAGTCATCCTGCTGTACACAACCTCAGTGAATGCCACTCATTCTTAGAGTTGGTGAGGAGGAGGGGGAAAAAGCCAGCTTTGACTTCAGGCTTTGCCAAAAACAAGTCATATAATTTATAGCAGAACTAAGGAAGGTATAATCTGCAAATTGGCTGTGTATTTATTTTTCTAAGACATAAGTGAAATGTTCTTGGGAGGTAACACCACATGGCAAAGTGTAAGTTCTTTGGAGGCCAGGGAGAAAAAAAATCTTCATGGGGAGAAATTGCAGAGGCAATGTGGAGGACAGCGATTGGTTTTGCCTACCCGGCACTCATTCTGCCTTCTTTTGATTAAAAACAACAACAACAACAAAAAAAAAAAAAAAAAAAAAAAACAAACAAACAAAAAAAAACCTCAATTTTCCTTTGGAGAACACCCATTCCTCTCAGTTCACAAAAGGAGGACAGAACTGAAATTTACCAGTCCACTGCCCCACCAACTCAAAGGGTAGTCATGTGACAGGCTTGATTAGTCAGGATATTCTATCCTCCACCACTGTGACTGGTTCCAGGATAACCACCTAGAAAAGCCAGCCAGAGACTGCACCACCAAATTTATACTGGACATTTTGGGGAAAGAAAGCTCTCCTGTCACTTGGGTCACAGCTGTGAGATGCAGCCAGGAATGCCACAGGAAAAGATCCCAACTGTAAAGCTCTCTTTACCAATGCAACACAGGGCAGAGCAGGAACAAAAATGATGAGCAAGGGAAAAATGGGCAAAAGATACACAAAGTGGGAACCTGGATCCTGCCCTACCTAAAGAAAGAACTATCTCTGGGCTTTAGGTATGGCAGCACTTTTTTTTTTTTCTAGAATCTAGCACATCTTGAACAGCAGCACTTTTTGCTTAGGTTAAGATTCCATCACTTGCAATAGAGACAGATAATACCACACAATGGTTATGCAGACTCTGAAAGCACAGAAACTAAATATGGATACTGGTTCAGCCACTTTTCTAGTTATGAGACCCTAAGAAAGTTATGCAATCTCTCCAAGTTGCAGTTTTCTCATCTGCAAAATGGGAACAATAAAATTTGCTACTGGGAGCAGTAAATAAATCATCTACCCAAAGCACTTGCAATAGGTGCTGCCATATAACTAGTGTTCAACAAATGTAAGCTATAACTTATAATAAACAAACTATAATAAAAGCAACCTGATGCCTGCTATCACAAGATTAAAGTTACTATGATACTTTTCTATTTTTACTAAGTTTCACTAGTACATGAGAAATACTTGTCATTTAAATAGCTTGTCATCAAACAGAGGCATAGAAATAAACCTAAATACCATACTTAACATACTTTCTGATGTTTCAGAAGGAGAAATAACATTGAAGAGGTGATCATTATAGTTCACTAAGAGAATAAAGAGTGCTCTAGGCAGGGTGCGGTGGGTCACACCTGTAATCCTAGCACTTTGGGAGGCCAATGCAGGTGGATCACTTAAGGTCAGGAGTTTGAGACCAGCCTGGCCAAAATGGTGAAATCCTATCTCTACTAAAAATACAAAAATTAACTGGGCATGGTGGCGCATGTCTGTAATCCCAGCTACTCCAGAGGCTGAAGCAGGGGAATTGCTTGAACCAAGGAGGTGGAGGTTGCAGTGAGCTGAAGTCTCGCCGCTGAACTCCAGCCTGGGCAACAGAGTGAGTTAGACTTCGTCTCAAAAAGAAAAAAGTTATCTCATACAGCCTATGCTCTATTTGCCAACTATGTTCAAAAGAAAGTAAAGCAAAATCTTCAAATCTATATATGAAAAATTCCAGAAGAAACTGCAATAAATTGAGTGAATGAGAGTGAATATTGCCTGAGACTTAGATTTCTCTTTTATTTTTCTCTATTTTCTAAGTGTATTTCAATAAGCATCAATGGTATTTCTGTTCTGAAAGTGTTCTTGTCTGTCCTAGGCTTTCAGAATGTCAATATAAGAATTGTTGAATCATAGACTATCAGAGAAGAAAGAGAGAATGGAGACCATTTTTGCCAACTCTCTTATCTTACAGAGAAGAAAAACGTATTCAAGATCAAATAGGCAGGCACTGACAGCACTGGAAGTTTAGCCCAACATGTCTACTAATTCAGAGAAGTTCTTGAGGGAGACACTGTTGATTGAACCACATCACCTAGGTTAATTCTACCAGTCTTTCAAGAACCCTTTTAAATATCATCTCCTCCAAAAACCTTTCCCTGGGCATCAGCTAGAAGAAATCTTCCCAAACTTCAGTCCCCATAGCACCTTTTACTATTGCCTTTGCTATTCTTCAGGTGTGCTTAGGTCTCCTTTATTAATCAACAAGTTCCTTGAAAAGGACTTGGTGTCTTTTTCATGTCTGTTCCCCTAGCATCTGATACCATGCATTGGCATGTAGTAACCACTTAATAAATGTTGTTGAAAACAGGATATTATATTGCTTCAGAATCTATGTAACCTAATTGTCTTAGTTTGGAAATAGAACTCAATTACATAGACAGAGAAGTCATCATCACAGGATCTTTCCTGGGCACAAGGAAGATACTTCCTAGTCCCATTGCAGTAGGGAGGGACTCTGAGACTAGTTTTGGCCAAAGAGCTGTAAGTAGAAGTGCTGTGTGTCACTTCCAGTCTGAGGCAGTGAAAAGCCCTTGTGAGACTCTCAGTTTTATCTTCTCTTACCTTAGCATTCCAGAAGCCACTGCTGAGAAGCAGGAACCATAAAAGGAGGCCGTCATCACTTGGAGAACTACACTGGAGAGCCACTGGGTTTACATCAGGCATTGCATGAACACGGAAGATGTCTCTGTTGCATCGAGTCACCAGGATTTGGGAGTTACTTTGTTGCTGCAGCTCAGTTTAGCTTTGCCAAACTAAAGCGCAGACGTTGTGACAGAGACTTCTGATGGTAATCCATTCTTTCTTTCTTCTTACTAACAGAATCTTGGGCAATACTCCCAGCTGAAAAAATACATTACATCACATTACATCACATCGTCCACATCACATCACATCACATCACATCACATCAGCCAGTGGTGGCCAGTGGGATCAAAGCAGAAGTTATTAATAGGTCCTTCAGGAAGTTAACCTTCCTATTTCCCAACCAGACCTCCAAAATAATGACTGGAGCTCCAGCAGCCTTCTTAGAACATGAGGTGTCCTTGACAATAGAAGTCACAAACTAAGGGTGATGGATGGAAAGATACAAGTAGACAGGAAAGTAGAAAAGGAGTACTATTTAACACTTAACCCCAGTTGAGGAAGAATAGTATTCTATTCCACTCCTTCTATCTTCTGAGAAACCGAAGAAAAACTTTGACCTCTCAGTAAGCCTAATATTCTCCAAAATGCATTTTTTACATTAGCAAATTCTGAAAGAAATAAAACCAAAATTACATTTCTCCAGTATAATTCCAAGTATATTAACTGTGAAAACTACGAGAGGGATAAGGCATATTTAATGTTAAAGTTAAAAAAATGAAGAGTAAAAGTGACTTGATATTTCTTATTATTCAGAAAAAGTTTAAATGTGAGGCATTCTTCTGGTAGAAGCTGCATTTTGAGAGAGTAGGAGAATTTAAACATTAGAGAATTTAAAAACAGGTTCAGTGAAGCATTTTTTATTCTTCTTACCACTAGCAATTCTCTTAGGGACTCATCCAGCTTTAATAAAGTTTCATTAAGAATGGTGTCTGCTATTATTTTAATAAGAACTGATACTCAAATATAATGGACTCCAAAGAAAAAAATAAAATATTCAGAATGACCAAGAGCTTCATTCTAGTCTGCTTTTTTTTTTTTAACCAAAATGTTAGCTCACTTTATGTCAGCTATTTGCTTCTCAAAATCTGTATTTTTATTAAACAAAATAAAAGCACATTTTCAAAATTATGCAACCACTATCCCTATCAGGGTTGTCTCTGTAAATAGACACACTTCAAATCCATGAAGACCTATACCTCTGGTAATGGGTACAAATTCCATCTAAGTCATGTGATTCTGTCCTTTAGAAGACTAGGAGATGTCCTTTCACCCCCTCATGACCAAAGGGAAATTTGAAATGGCAAATATTTCCAACATCAGGCATTTCAGACCGCCTGAACTAATGACAACTATAAACAAAGGGCAAGGGTCATGTCCCCAGAAGAACAGATTTCATTATCTTCCCTGAAACATGCCCAACAGGAGTATTTATTTCCAGGGTGAAATTTCTCGGAAAGCCTTTCACCCACCAGTTTTCCTAGAAAACATTGTCATGCATGTGCCCTTATACACAGTATCTTATCGGTTGTCCAGAGCTGGACTTTGAGGATAGAATGGGGTTATGACCAAGCAGCCGTTATTTTAAATCTTTTTTTTTTTTTTCTGAATATGACTAAACATCTTTTCGGCTAGAACCACGTCATCTCTAAAATAAGCCTTATTTTGATACAAAGTTTTTCAAATGATGCATACCACAAGTTCCAGGGTTCATTTAAAAATCAGAAAGCCTTGGGTGTCCCTGATATTTTTGTAGCTGATTCTTGAATGCATAGAAGGGTTAAAAGATAACAGTCAGAAGAGAAAGGCCTGGGTTCTCCTGACTGCACCTGCTGCCAGCCGTGTGAACTTAGGCAAGTGACTTAACTTTTAACCTCCATTTCTTCACGTCTAAAATGAAATGAATGTCTCTACGCGGTTGCTATGAGGGTTGAACAAGATGATGCATGTAAAGTACTTAACACAATGTCCAATGCATCATAAACACTCCATAAATATTAGCTATTGCTAAAACATTCCTCTTTCTGTTTAGCTAACAGAACTCTGGGAAGACTCACTGACAGGCAAATTCAGAAATTCTTGGAATTATTGCCAGACACAGATACTAACTAGGGCCTCAGTGGGTTTGGGCCATTCTGAGTAGCAACACTTGGTCCAAGTGGGTGAGCCAGACACATAGTCTACAGATCTGGCCTCTGAGGTCCATCCACAGGAATTTAAGACTACAATTGGCAGACTGATGCCTATTTGTGTCTACATCTACCATGCCGCCCAGAGTGGCTAAATCTTTTACCATAAACTGCTCCAAATGGCAACCCCTTTTCCCCTACCAGACATGCACAAAAATGAATCCATATGTGCATAAGTAGCAGTTACAAAAATAATAGTGACATTAGATACTATAAGAGCACAAGACAGAAGAAATTGTCCTGGGAAAGAATGTTCAGGAAAGAATTTATTGAGGAAATATGATTTGATCTGGGTTTTGAAGGATGAACAGAAGTTAGACAGATGGGTAAGAGAGAAAGCATACCTTGGGTAGAGAAGAACATAACAAAGCTGCAGAGGTAGTAATGTGCAAAGACAAGCTAGCAGGTAATGAGTAGAGCTGAGAAGCTGTGCAGGGGGAAAATGT
This sequence comes from Cacajao melanocephalus, assembly GCA_963573385.1. Lineage (NCBI taxonomy): Eukaryota > Metazoa > Chordata > Mammalia > Primates > Pitheciidae > Cacajao > Cacajao melanocephalus. Next base: position 85,879 of record CAUYLG010020348.1, read on the forward strand.
GGGGTGGGGTAGGAGGGCAGTTGTGATGGTATAAAGGAGCTGGAGACCCCGAGTAAGATAGGGAGTTGATAGGGTCAAATTCATCTTTGTGTGCACAGGACAGAGCCTGGCACAGAGGAGTCCTCAATAAATACCTGTGAGTACATCAGTGAATGCATAAACAAAATAAGACGGGATTTTCAGATGATTTTCCTGGCTGGACATATTGGAGGAAAGAGTTGAGGCTAGCAGCCTAGGTAGGAGGTTGCTGCGATAGTCTCAGCCTGGGGTGATAAAGAACTAAACCAGGAAGTTCATGATCAACATGAGAAATCTGTTGAAAGAAGAATTTTAAGAACTTAGAGGTTGGCAGCAGAGCAGAAGGCAAATTCCAAGGTGCTTTGGGTTCAGGCCGGTGTAATCAGCTAACCGAGACAGCAGTAAGGACAACATTATCAAGAGCAAGTGTGAGAGTGGGGGGGGAAGGTATAACAAGTCCAGCTTTGAGCATCTGGGGTGATGGGAAAGCAGCCAAGTGCAACTGTCCTGTCCTCATATGAAAAACAGGGTCTAGAAGCAAACCAAGATAACTGCAGGGTCCTCCTGAAGGAGACACTGTGAGTCCCCAGCCCCAAAAGCATTTGCCTTATACTTGTTTTTCTTAGACAGCATTCTAAAACTATGTTACGCTCTGCATATAGTATGTTTTGAAAAATGGAGAGTCAGAAAACAACCTGCAAGACTTGAAGTCTGGTATCATGCTGCTACTGTGTGTGGAAACTTTCCTGAGGGCTAATGTAAGCGTCCCCAGTGCAGCTGCATCAGAATCACTTGGCTGTGGAGCCCTGGGATCTGTATTTGTAACCTGCTCTTCAAGTCATTTAATGTTCACCTTAATTTAAGAATGGCTGGCACGGAGAAAAGGTGGCCTCTCAGTACCACACACACACTGCCTTTTGACCCACTCCCACACGATTTCACCTAGGGCAACTGGTTAAACCTAAGAACTCTGGAGCAGGACTCCTGGGGTTCAAATCCTGGCTCTTGCTCTAGCTGCTTGTGCCTGAGTACGCTATTTCATTTCCAAGTCATTTAATGACTCTCTGATATTTCCTGACCTAAAACAGGAAAATAAAGATAGTACTCCCGCATGCATTCCTATGAGGATTATTTGTGTTAACACATGCAAAGAATAGTTTTCAAGTTGAGTACTGTGGACATTTGCGAGGGGTGAGTCTTTGTTGTGGAGAGCTATCCTGAGCTTTGTAGGATATTTAGCGGCATCCTAGGCCTCTACCTACTAGAAATCTGCAGCACCCTCCCTCCCAATCACGAGAATCAAAATGTCTCCAGATATTGCCCCATGTCCTCTGGGTGCAGAATCACCCCCTCGTTGAGAACCACTGGCACAGGACAGTGCCTGGCCTTTGGTAAGCACTGGCCGAGTGTCAGCTAACAGTCTCTCCTGAGCATTTGTTAGAAGTAATGCTGAATACTTTATGTTCATTGGCTCATGAATTCTCCCAACAACCCAGGAAAGTAGATATTCTTATCTCCATCTCCGTAAATAAAGAAACTGAGGTTCAGAGTGGCAAATATCTTGCCTAAAGTCACCTAGTTAGCAAATCGTGGGGAAGACCTCCAATTAAGGTCCTGATCCCCAGTCCCCAGCTCGTGCAGCACTGCTGGCACGGTGCCAGATAATCATGTTCTCACCAAGCAGTTGTCAGGGCTGTTGCCCTTGTCACAATCCTCTCCATGGGCAAGAGAGAAACCACAGCCACAGCACCCCTGTAGCCTACTATCATGGGAATGTACCATCCTCCTACCTTGAATTCTAAAAGTCTGCAATCTAAGGTTTCACTCTATAGCAGGAGATAAACTTCAATTCACAGGAACTAACACCTGCTCATCTCACTACCTGGGTTACGGCTCTCCTATGATGTCTATCTGTCATGGGTGAATCACTTTGAGTAGTCTTCTCTGTTCCTCTGTGAGCATCCTCTCCTGGAACTGCACTCCATGCCTCTGTTTCTACAACACAAACACAGGACATGGCACAGAGAGCTGTGCAAGATGTGGACTGTTGGTTGAAGGAGTGAATAAATGACCTTGTCCCTCAGGTTTTCTGAGATGTAGGCAGAGGGTCAGCCTCAGCCTCACTGTTGTGTTCTATGAGATCATGGAAGGTATTACAGGCTTTCAGGGACTGATCCACCTGGTTTTTCTAAACCTGAGCAGCATATACATGATGAAGATGGAGCACCTGAGTCCTCCAAGCAGGCATTTCAGCTGAAGTTATTGGAAGACTGCCTTGCCATGCTTGTGCTAAAAAATCAGGAAGCAACCTGAATCAATAGCAAATTCCCAAAGACGTCTTTTCCTTCTAGTGAACTACATTTCAATCTATATCATTATTTATGGGTTAACAGCTCTGGCTTTGGTATCAGTACACTGACCCATCACTCATTAGCTATGTGATTTGGGAGCAACATGTCTGCTCACTGAGCCTCAATTCCCTAACCTGTAAACTAGGGATCAGAATAACCACATCATAGGGTTATTGTGAAGTTTAAGTGCATCAAGATACATAAAATACTTAAAACAGTGCCCAGCATACAATGAGCACTATTATTAATATTTGTTGTTTTTTATAATATGAAAAAAATCACTTAATTGTCACAGATTTTAAAATAGAGGTTTGGCCGAGGCACATTCCAAGAAGTGTTAGATAAAATGCACAGAATAAGAGTTCAAAAGGCTGGAGTGGTTGTTATTCACTATCTGGACCACATTGCTATTGTAAGAACACACTTCATGAGATGCAAAGATAATCCACAAAGGGTAGCTGGACTGTGCAGACACAGGGTACAGGGAAGAAGGTAGAAGGAGGAGATTTCAGACCAATATTTCACACAAAACCAAGACAGCCAGCTATAGAAAGGTGTGAGTCGTGACTCGTGATCCAATACTTCCTGCCACAATGCTGAGAACTCGTTTTCAACCTGCTCTGTGAGCTCAGCCACAAGGGTGTTCTCTTCCACCTCCAAGCATGATTCTGGTGACGCTGCCTGGGGCTAAACAGGTACTTGGTGAATTCTTCCTTTCAGTTCCAGTCTCTTGAAAACTCAGGTACCAAATGTCATGCACAGTGCTCCACCTCGGAAGCTGTGAAACAGAAACTTTCAAAAGATAAGCTCATGTCTAACCACACAACCTGTGCCATTTCATAATTCTAAGCTTTCATAACCTGCATTTCCTGGGTAGCTGGCATTATGAAAGTGTCATGTAATTTGCTCAACGATGTCATAAGGAGGAATCTGCAAGGTTCTAAGGTGAATCGAATCAATCTTCAAAGACTACACAAAGCTTAATTTGGAAAGACTGCAGGAGTTGCCTTCACTTCCTTTAATTCTCACTTTAATCTCCACCTCCTACCACCTTGCCATCTATCTCTTCCCAGGCCTGATTTCACCCACCTGGTTTGGAGGTCCCTCTCCTATTTCCTACAGCTGATTTCTCCATGAGAACACTGGTCAGCCTCCTCTCCCTGGTCTCTCTCATATTTTCGTGGCCTGGAAAAGGAGCTTGAGTCTCTTTTTTTCTAAAAGTAAAATTAAAGAAAAAAAAAAAAACTACCCAGAAAACTTCCTCAACCCTACTGTCCCCTCAAGTGTCTCCTATTTCTCATCTTTTATTACCTTCCAGTGGTTTCACAAATGCTGACTGTAAACTGGCTTCACCTAAGTCATCTGCAAAAACTCAGTTTCCTAGAACCGTCAACTGAAGATTTGAGTCAGAAGGTCTGATGTGAGGTCTAGGAATTTGTAATTTAAAAAATCCCTCCAGGTGATTACAGTGTTCAGCCAAGTTCAAAAAACCACTGGTCTATATGCCCTCTATTTATTTCATTACCACTCACGACAAACACCTGCTCAACTGATGCGCTCACTACTGAAACTGCTTTCTCAAGAGCCACCAAAGACTTCTACTTGTGATGTTCGGTGGCTAATTCTCAGTGCGTCTTCTCAGCTTCTCAGTGACAATCAAGAAGGAAACAGTACTCCACTTTGGCTTTCTCAACTCCCTTTTCTGTTGGGAGCCTTTTAACCCTACTATGACCACACAAGCCAGTATGCCAAGTCTGCTGTGTCCACTTCCTCCTTCCACTCCCTGACCCATGTGCACAAGCAAGATTCAAACAGTGATTTTCTGCTGCTCCATCTTTGGAGCTCTCATCCAGTCATATCATTTTACTGGGCCTTGAAATTGACTTCCAAATATGACTCTCCAGTCACTGTCCATGACATTTGGTACCTGAGTTTTCAGGAGACTGGAACTTCCAAATATGTCTTGATTTCCCTCCTGGACTAGGCAATCCCCTTCATACATGCATTCTCATCTTTCGATTTAGCAATTCCCAAAGTCATTTCCCACAAAACTAATGACTCTTCCAGAAAGGCACACTTCAGCTAATGACAACCATTTTGCCAATAATCTGTCTTTACAAGTTTAAAATGTCTCCTGCCTTTCCTCTCTCTTCCCCACTTTTCGTGCTTTTCGATTCTTCCTTTGCAATGTTTACCAGTATTACTTCCTGCACATCTCCCTTCCACCCCTAGAGCCTTTGTCTGAACTGTCTTTTCAGTCTGACATTTTCTAACTCTCATCTCCACTTCTCTAAACCCTGAACTTCCTTTAAGTACCACACCAAATTCTCCCTCTTTCATGAAGCTTTGCTCTCATGTCCACTTTAGCACATGGTCATGTTTCCTTCTTCAGACCACCATGAATGTTTAACTTCTGTTCTATTCACGTAGCACTCACTTCTTGCTGCCTGAAAATACTATTTCTTTCTCACATTCTCTCCCTACCCTTGGATTATGAGTCTTTTCTTGAGGGCAAGGACTCTAATATCTCCTTATGACCCCACTTTGTAGCATTATTCCTATGTTTAATAAATATTACTGGTCATAAAACAGAAGCCTTTTTTGACAACTCAAAACCCATAATAAGCCTAATTTTTTGTGCCAAAGGCAAAGGGCTAGACAACTAGGTTCCACTCAGCAGCTAGAAGAGCCAATACTTTGCCCTGTTGGCACAATATGCATGAGCGCTTCCCCCTTTATTCCACGCCAATGTTTCCAGCCATCATGTCAGAGCTGAGTGGAGTGGCACTGGGTGCCAAGGCAAACACCCAACCCAGCTGTGCTGGGAAGGACTAAGCTCCAATGTATCTTGTGACCCAGCTCCTCCCACCCACCTGGCTGTGTCTCCTATCCTGGAGTACCAACCCAACTAAGCTAAGAGACTAGGTCCCTGCCATTAATTAAAAACAGGTGAACAAACATGAGGAGATGGCATGACTGTGTTCTAGTTGCCTCGGTGGAGGGCAGGGGGTCGTAGAGCAAGGGGAAGGGCAGCTGCTGCATTTTGAGCATTGTTCCAACTGCTGGAAACCCTGGTCAACTAACACAACTTCCTCTAGCATTATAACATTGATTCCCATATGAAGAGGCCCCAGTGTTGGAAGGCGCACTTCTGGGGTTGGTTTTCCAATAGGATGTGTTTGTGCTCCCGCCTACCTGCCTCATGACACATTCATACACAGAGGCAGAAGAGGCAGGCAGTTAGCAGCTTCTACTATGGTGACCGTGTAGGATAGATAAGCTGCAATCTCAATCTCTAATTCTTTTGCAAATACCCAAATAGTCTTGGGTAGGGGGGAGCTTTCTGGTAATTATCATTTAACTTTTTTCTATATTTTGTAATTTTCCTATCATTTCATGCAATTACAACAAAACAATGAATGCAATATTTAATAGCCAAGGGAAAAGCACAGATACATGCTCTTGTCATTCATTTGCATCACTTATCCTTGTTGAGCCAGATGCTTCCACTTTGGTTTGGCAAATTCGCTTACCATTTAATGCCAGACCAGCCTGCCACCCTGGTCTTTTTAACTTTCTCAAGCCAAGCATGCCAGGGAGTGAGATTTGGAAACCAGGGGCACAAAATGCCCAAAGAGTTTTCCACAGCAGAAGCACTTTAAAATGACTCAAGGCACCTGTGATCCCTTCCAAGAACAAGAAAGACATTTCAAACAGGTTGGCCATGCATGCTGGGATCATTCCCTCAACTCTAAAATGTCATCTTGTGGATGTTTTCTGGAAGTAGAGACTCTGCCTAGGGCATGTGGGTGCCTGTCTTTGATTTCCAAATGTAGACAGTGATTAGGAGACAGGAGTGAAATGAGTCAGATGCATTTCTAGAGGATGTTCTAAGTAATGTAAAAGAATGAAGTGGGTCTCTATGTACTAGTTTAGAAAGATCTTTAAGATATATTAAGCAAAAATTAATCTGAACAATATGATCCCATCAACATGAAAGAATGAAACTATAAATTTTCAAACATGTAAATCCACACACATAAAAATCAAACATAATAGGGATTACCTATTTCTTAGAAAAGAAGCATGAGACAGCAAATGGGAGCTTTCATTTTGTATATGATTTCTATAAGAAGGATAGAGTGACGGTTTACTTAAGGAATATAAGACATGTCTAATCTGCCCGGCATGGTGACTCACACCTGTGATCCCAGCACTTTGGGAGGCTGACGCAGGTGGATCACTTGAGTCCAAGAGTTTGAGACCAGCCTGGCCAACAGGGCAAAAGCCTGTCTCTACTAAAAATACAAAAAAAAAAAAAAAGTAGCCAGACGTGGTGGTGCACGCCTATAATCCCAGCTACTCAGGAGGCTGAGGCAGGAGAAACACTTGAAACCGGAAGGCAGAAGTTGCAGTGAGCTGAAATCGCACCATTGTATTCCAGCCTCCTTGTATACAGTGAGACTCTCAAAAAGAAAAAAAAAAAGTATCCAACCACAGCTAATAAACAACCTAGGTAGTTTCCTATCTATGCCTGAAAATAGCTAAAATAACTTTTAAATAGGAGGAAAAAAATGACTTCAAATTATCCACTTACTTTATCCAATCCATCAGCAAATTCTATTGGCTGTTCCTCAAAATATAGGCAGAATTCAGCACTCCTCAGTGTCTCCCCTGCTCTCACCTTGACTAAGCTCCACCATCACTCGTGTGCATGATGGCAATGGCTTCCATCCTTGTGCTTACAGTCTGTTTTCCACACTGCTGGTCCTGACAAATGCTACTTTCCACTAAGAAGCCTCCAGTGGCTTCTCATGTCATTCGGAGGAAAAGCCAAAGGTCTTAACAGGGACTGCAAGTCCCTGTAAGCCCCCGTGATCTCTCCAACCCCATTTTCTGCTACAGATAGCCCCAGCAACACTGGCCTCTTTTCTGTTCCAGAACACTCCAGGCACACTCCTGCCTCAGGACCTTTGCACTCAACTGTTTCCTATGCCTGGAAAGCTGTCTCTCCAGAATGCTCCGTTGTTGTTCTCCTAACTTTCTTCAGGTCTCTGTCCAAATGCCATACTTTTGATGAGGCTTCCTCTGATTGCCCTAAACACTCAATTTCATTTTCTTGTTTTAGTTTTTGCCATTATCAAACACTCTGTATTTTATGTTTTATTTTGTATATTTTATGCATTTCCCTACTAGAATAAAAGCTCCATTTGGAAAGGGTTTTTTTCTGTTTGTTTGATTGATGGCTGACTTGCTTGCTTGTTTTTAATCAGTTTCGCTTATGGCTGTATTCTAGAACCTAGAGTCATTCCTAGACCACAGTAGGTGCTCAATAATGTTTTGTGAGATAAATGAAGTTTGAACAAGCCTTTTTATTTACACCCTTAACTATTAAATCAAGCTTGTTTCCTTTTGTGGGGATATGGTAGGCGCCTTCCTCTTCTGAGAATGGTATTAGAGATTAATAGATTCAAATGCCCAAGCATTCTGCAAGCTTGGAAGGTGTTGCTCAAATGCACGTAGCAGCCAGATTCTTGTGCTGAGGGCCATTCCTTCCTTCATGCTGTCTGTCAGCTGTGTGTTATGCCTTAGGCCAAGAACATGTGCCTAATGCGTATCAGCACAGGCTGCCCACACATACCACCCTAGCAGGGGAAGGAGGTCACGTCCAGCTACAGACTGCTGAGCTATTGCACAAGCTACAGAAAGGAAGCCCAGCTGAAGTCAACAAAAGCAGATAAAGCAATTGACCTGTAGAGAAGCAAGAGGGCAAAAGAAAAGGTCAGAACTTACAGAGTGTAAGAGGGAAAGAGAAAAATTGACCTACATACACAGCATTTGGAAAAGATGCATATTGGAAAGAACAGTTTGAGGGTAGTGTATCCCAAGTCTCAGTAGGTATCCAACATCCCAACACCTCTGTTGACCCTTGACTTTTGCCACAAAAGTAAGTGGTGTTGTTCCTGTATGAACACATCCATATTGTTTCTCAGATGCTCAAGTCAGAACTCACCTGGCCTCTACCTGTCAGAGGATATATGATGATGTGGACACATCAGGGCTTAGAAGTCAGACATACATTCCAATACTAACTCCACTAGAACCACCAACTCAACTCTGGACAAGTTGTTTAATCTTTGTGTAACTCCCTGTCTTAGTATACCAAATGAAATAGTGATATAGGAGTTAAGAAGAAATTACTTAGGCAGACAGTGAGGGTATAGGAGTCCTTGGTAAGGTTTTCCTTTTAATGAAAAGCAGCCCCCAAATCATTTTCTTTTCTAACAAAGAACAGCCTGTAAAATCGAGCTGCAGACATAGACAAGCAAGCTGGAAGCTTGCATGGTGAATGCCCGCAGTTGTGCCAACAGGAAAAGGCTACCTGGGACTAAGCGTGTTCAAAATGGCAGCTCCATCTTCCCTTCCCTTTGCCAAACCACGGGTACAGTAAGGAGAAGACAATATGGCAGCAGCCAAGCAAAGACCCCATTTGCATAATAAGATTAGAATGGGGAGACCAGCCTTCCCCTCCCTATGTAAACCTCATACCTGGTCGAAACAGTCTGTGGGCCCTACATAAATCAGACACTGCCTCCTCAAGCCTGCCTACGAAATCTGGCACAGTACCCCATGGACCGGCTTTTCCCTTTCAGGAGCCCACATCTCTCTGGCAAGAGAGAGAGCTGTTCTCCTTTCTCTTTCTTTTGCCTTTTAAACATTCGCTCCTAAACTCACTCCTCGTATGTGTCCATGTCCTTAATCTTCTTGGCTTGAGACAACAAACCCTGGGTATTTACCCCAGACAATGAGGCTGCTTCAATAGGAATAATATCTATTATGCAGGCAGGTCTTTTTGTAGATTAAAATTAATACATATTTACGTATACATATAAAACTGTCAAGGAATGGGCCTTCAATAAATAGTAGCAATAGTCATCATTAGTAGTAGTAGTACCACCAATGATAATACAATAATAATGAGCCTTAGCCCTTGCAGACTCAGTTTAAATTTGAGCAGGAATACACACAGTTTTATCTGTTTGTTGTGTTTTTTATTATGTTTTCCTTTGTTACATTACTCCTTCAGTGCTATCAGACTGCCTTTGTCCTTGCTATCTTTATAAACTATTTCTTTTTCAGAGAGTTCTGGGGGCTGTTTCCGGTAAACGGGTAATGAAATAAAGGTGTCATTTTTCTTCCACAGTCATTGTCAGCTGGGTTTGAATTTAGAGTGGCAATCACAAGGAAGATCTGCAGCCACATGCCATCTCGTAAAAACCTAAAGGGGGAATTTGAATTTGATCAAGTTATTCTTAAAAGCCTTTGGTGACCTCCAGTCTGTTAGGACAAAGACTAAAGTCTTGCCTGAGGCCTTCAAGGCCCTTCAGATCTGGCTTTGACCTATCTCCCCATCCTTCTTGGCCCATCACACTCTAGTCACTCTACCTTCTACCACTTTTTTGAATTTGCCATGTTGTCTTCCTAGACTAGACCTTTCTCCCAGCTCTTCACTGCCCAACCCCTTCAGGCCCCAAAGGTCCCCTGATCACATGGTCTCATGGAGACCTATACTTTTCTTTACCAATATTTTACTGCTATTAATTTATTATTTGTCTTTTTCCATTTATTGTCCACCACTTCTAGACGTTACATTTCATAAGGGCAGTGACCCTGTCATCCTTTCCCATGGCCAAATCAGCCACTGAAGCTTAGTAGTGGTGGGCATAGAAACTTGCTTTATAAATATTTGTTGAAAGAATAAGCAGAGTCATGAGTGGGTAGATGCTGTTTTAGGCTAGTGGCACCCAGCTTGGATATCTGCAAGGTCCCTTTGGAGAATATGAGCCATTCTGAGAGACAGAAGAACCATACACAGCAATGCCATAAATAGCAAAAGGCAAATAATGTGTATTGACAGAGGGAAGGCTTTCTTGCCGCATTGACAAGGCTTATCTGCTCTGAGGCAACGCCATTGACAAAGGACACACATAAACTGTCACTGGTAGAGCAGGAATAGGCCTTCTTCAGTCTCATGCCACCCGCAGCCCTCACTGAGGGTCTAGCCCTGTCCTGTCCAATACAGGACAGCCACTAGCCACAAGTGAGCCTTTGAAATGTGACCAGTGCCCCCCCAACAAGGAACTGATTTTTAAGTGTTATTTCATTTAATAATTGACATTTAAATTTAAAACCTGACACTCTATTCAGTTGGAAAAGATGAATATGTGAATATGTGAATCTTGGATATGTGAATCTACATTTTCAGTTGTAAACTTTAGGAAGTTTAAACCAGGATTTATTCAGTCTTTCTTTTTCTTTCTTTCTTTCTTTCTTTTTCTTTCTTTCTTTCCTTTCCTTTTCTTTTCTTTTCTTTCTTTCTTTGACAGAGTCTCACTCTTGTCCAGGCTGGAGTATAGTGGTACAATCTCAGTTCACTGCAACCTCTGCCTCCTGAGCTCAAAAGATTTCCATGCCTCAGCCTCCCTAGTAGCTGGGATGACGGATGTGCACCACATGCCCGGCTAATACTTTGTATTTTTAGTAGAGATGGGGTTTTGTCATTTTGGCCAGGCTGGTCTTGAACTCCTGACCTCAAATGATATGCCCACTTCAGCCTCCCAAAGTGCTGGAATTACAGGTGTGAGCCATCACACCCAGCCAGGACTAACTATTTCTTAAGGAAAATTTGGCATCCCATTTGAAACATGCTGCTAGTGTAAGGTATGCCAAATTTCAAAGGCAATACTGAAAAAAGGCAAAATATCTCAATAATAATTTTTATATTTACATATAATTAAAATATTTTAGAAATAAGTTAAATAAGCACATTTAAAAAATTCATTTTATCTGATTATTGTTATTTTTTTAATGTGGCTACTAGGAATTTCTAAATTGCTTTTGTTGCCATATTATATTTCTATTGGACAGAGCTTCTCTAGAGAAAGAGAAATGAGAAAACATTTCTTTCAAACCAGAGGCCCAAAGTTTTAAACAGGTATCATGGTGGCCCATATTTGGAAGGAAGGGACAATTAAAAAGAGAATCTTCCTTCGTTACGTGAAAAAAATCTATTATATTAAAACCTGAAGTGGTAGACACCTGAGTAATAGCAAGATTGTCAAAAAGAAGCACAATTTCTCTTCTTCCACAGATAGCTGTAATGTTCCTCCCTGCAGTATTTTCAACCATAAGGGAGTTATAGATTACAGAGACAGCTTCCTTTGGACTGATTTGCCTGGCAGATCAGCTAAACCGGTAATGAAACGATGATAGTGACTATAAATTACTGTGTTCTTCTGAGTACCTTTCCTCTATACATCTTGCAAAGCTTTCACAAATGCTAATTAAATCTTTCACAATATCCTACAAGGTCAAAAACTCACCTCCATCTGAGTGGTGAGAAAGCAGAGACTATGGTGATTTGCCTAAGGCCACAGAGCAAAGCAGCCAAGACTAAGCAGGGAGGGTGCACAGTCACTCCGCTGGGCTGCTAATCCAGATGGCTTCTCTTAAGACTCCAGCCAGGCAATCACAAAATTACTCTTTCTTTCCAGAGGGCCAGCACCCACTAACCTGTAAACAGCACTGTGTTCCGGGGGAGTGATATTCTTTGGTAAGTGACCATAAACTGATTTTACCAAGCCCTTCAATGGAGAGATGATGGTTAAAAAGCAAAGTTGAGGTCTTGCTGCCCTATGATTTGGGGCCTTGATGCCCAAAATGTGGACAGCAGCATTAACATCACCTGGGATATCATTACAAATGCAGAATCTCAGACCTCACTCCAGATGTGCTGGATGAGAATGGGCATTTTCACAAGCTCCCCAGGATATGCATGCTCATTAAGGTTTGAGAAGCACTTATGGGAGGACTTGGGTTATAAGCCCAACTTCTTCTATAAGTGATTAAAGAAAATTCACTTACACTCTCCTTTGAACATCTTTATGCTTCTCAATTTCTCTCTATCACTCTCTCTTTCTCTCTCTCTCACACACACACACATACATATTTTTTAATATCTACAGACTTGCTTCTTTTTAAGGCACTAAATTCCTCCTCCCCAATGACACCAGTTTGCACACGGATATAGCTTGCCATGGTGCCTATTTTATCTTCAACTTTATGCAACCTTAGCACTCTTCTATTCAGAAACATTTTGACTGGGAGGGTGGAGCAAACTCAAATGCCTAGAGACCAGGAAGGCAGCACGGATGAGTGCAGAAAGCTATGTTTGTTTCAGGAAGGAATCAGTGTATATTCTTTCAGCAGACACATTTAGTTTGTTTCTTATAAGCCACTAGAAGAGTCATTACTTTCACAAAGTAATATGCTTATTCCCATTTTTCATGAAATATGGCCTATCTTCAGTTTTTCTAGTTTTGATAGAGAAAGAAATATAAGAAATATTTTCTATTTCCCTTAACTATAAAAGCCAACTAACAGCACATGCACAGCCATGACTAGGCTTCACACGGGGGGTGGTAGGAACTGTGCAGATGGAGAGTGCAATGCTGGTGTGAAGCAGGCAATGGACCTCAGCTCCAGCCACTGTCTTCATGCGAGAATTTGGGACCATTTTACTGGATCCTCCCATTTCTTCAAGAGAAGCTGGAAATCTGGATTTTTATGTGAAATCTCCCATTTTTTTTACACCAGCAACTAATTTTCTTTAAACACTGTGCCAAACAAAACATACCTGCAGGCCAAACTCTACACCCTGTGGGCTATGATATCAATGTCTCTTAAAGTCTCAAAAGAGAGCATCTTACTGTTTCAGTTCAGGGTAGATATCTACCCATGGTCCCATCAAATAGGGTCTGGATATGGAATCACCCAGGAGAAGCATAGTCTATGCCCACTCTTTCAGCAGGAACTGTGGACAGGAAACCATTTCCAAAGAAGCAGGCATGAGTTGGTGGCCATACCAATACGTATGTTATATTGACAAATATAAAAACAGAAGATTTGAGGGGACAGTGAACCACATGTTTTTTAAAATTAGGCCTATTTTAGGACAAATTCACTCTTGTTAGTGTGCAGTTCTATGAGTTTTGATACACACATGCAGTCATGAAACCACTCCCACAATTAAGATATAGAACAATGCCATCACCTCCAAAATTTCCCGTATGCCCCTTTATAGCTAGACCCTGACTCTAACCTCTGGCAATCACTAATATATTCTCTTTTTCTATAGGCTTGCTGTTTTCAGAATGTAGTATACATGGAATCACACAGTTTATAGCCTTTTGAGTCTGGCTTTTTTTACTCAGCATAATGCCTTTGAGCTTCAACCATGTTATTTCATATATCAGTAGTCATTCCTATCTATTGCTAAGTAAATTTCCACTGTATAGATGCACCACATTTTGTTTATCCATTCACGAATTAAAGCCATTATCAACTTCCATGTAGAAGTTTGTGTGTGAACACAGTTTTAATTTATTAGGGGTTACTACCAAGGAGTGAGATTCTGGGTCCTATGGTAAGCATATATTTTACCAAGAAACTATAAAACGCTTCCAAAGTGAACCATTTGACATTTCTAACAGCAATATTTGAGAGTTCTCATTGCTCAGTATCCTTTCCAGCACTTATATGGTCAGCATTTTGGTTTGGTTTGGTTTCATTGTTTCTGCGCTCTTCCGACAGAGGTGGAGTAGACACGCCCATTTTGGATGAATTGTGCCTAATATGTAGACCATTCTCTAAATCTAAGGTCTCAGCAAAAACAATTAAACATTATTTCTGATATAATGTCTTATCCTTGTACACCCTGACCCATCCATCTTCAGCACATTCACATGTGTAATAAGGTAAGTGATTTTTAATTCCACCAGGTTTAAAGCCCCCTGACGTGACTTATTGCCATTCTGCCACTGAGCCATGAGAGATTATGGTAAGTGCCAAGAAAAAAAAATGACTTTGAACTGTTCTTTCACCAGTTAAAAATAACACTGAAACCAAATGTAAACATAAAAGAAGTGGTCAGATTCGGGTTACACATTAACGGTGTTTGGTCAGGCTGGAGCTGAGGCATAGCAGCAGAGAATGCCTTTCACTTATCACTGTTTCCAAACCTCCCTACCTGGACTAGGCTTGACTGGATTTACAAGAGACCTTTTGAAAAGATGCAGAGAAGGCAAGCAGCACACATTTCCTGGCAATAAATTTTAAAGGTTGCTAAAACATTCCAGAGATTTTCACTCAACGTTCCTCTGGCCAACACATCTGCAATCTGCCAATCCTTAAAAATAGGTGTTTTTGCATTTTAATCTCACAAACATCTTTGAAAATGCATTTCTTTTCTGCCCCCGTGTTGGACAAATCTAGCTTTTTCCATTTTTGAAAACCACAGAAATATAATGCTGCTTAATTCATACAAGACTGAGCTAACTGGAGTTAAAATAAATTTTCTGAGAGTTTGTTTCATTCACCCTTCCCTACCAGATGATTCCATTCTTAAAATGGTCCTGCGATTATATTCTCTCATTACAGACGTGTCCAGAAAAAAATAAGGAGTGCAGTTCTGAAATTATATAAAAGCAAAACTATTACTCTAAAAATAAGAGCTGTAATAGATCATGTTATTGACCATAGTTCTTTTCCCCTGTCACACACATCACCGCTGCCCACCCACGGTATCCATATGCCTTTTGCCATGTGACTTTGCAGTTCTCTCCACTAAAGGGGCAGCCATGTGATTTGCTTTGGTCAATGAAATGAGGCAGAATTGGTGGTATCCTAGTTCTGACCCTAGGTCTCAAGAAGCCTTATGTGTTTTTGCTTATCCTTTTACACCTCTGCCATTGCCATGAGACAAACATGCCCCAAGTAGCCCTCTGGTCCCAGGACAAGGAGAGAGACATGGAGCAGAGCTCAGCCAGCTACTGCAGCCCAAGCTGACCCAGAGACCTACGCTGAGAAGCAGAGCTGCCAGTCAAGTCCAACCTAGATGTGTGGAACCCCAGTAAACCTGATGCATGAGCAGTAAGTGTCTTTTTCAGCCACTGAGATTTGGACTGTTTTGCTTAGAAGCAAAAACTAACTGATATAAACACACCTCTGATTTGTTGGTTTTACACATATATATATATATATATTTAGGTTATAAATATATATGTAATTGTTGGTTTTACCTAAATATATATATATATATTTAGGTTACTTAGTATTTTAGCACTCTGCATGCTTTCTATATGAAGTTACCTCCAAAGACAAAAAGTGCTTTAAAAAATTGTGCAAGGAGAAACTTAGGAAAGATCCCAGGGTCTGTTGGGAGAAAATTTCTCATAGTTCCATGTTGCTTCATTTTGCAATCAGTCCAACTCCTGATCCCCATTACTCCTGACAGATGGGACTGGAGCTGAAGCTGCTATGGTGCCATAGGCTGTTCTATGTACAACTCTTCCTCTGGCTTTGTTCCTCTTTCTATGGCAGTGGTCCTCAACCACAGCAATTTAGCACCCCAAAGCATGCTGATAATATCCAGAAACATTTTTGGTTGTCACAACTGGGTTGGAGAGAGGATATTACTGGCATCTACTGGGTAGAAGTTAAGGATGCTGCTAAACCCTGCAATGTGCAAGACAGTCTCCAACAACAAAGAAAAAAATCTGGCCCAAAATGTCAATATTGCCAAGGTTGAGACACCCTATCCTTGGTTTAAGTCAAAATTATTTATTGATTCTTCTCCCTTATAAGAGTAAGTTTGAGGAATTGGATGACAAGAACTTATTAAATACAGGGAAAAAAATCCTTTTTTAAAAAAAAACCAGGCAACTTTTCTATATGTAATGTGCAATATATATGAATGTCTATCATTCAAAGTATAAATGACTTTTTCACAAATATCCCAAGTAAGAAAAAGTTGTAGAAAACCTTTGGATATTTCTATACATCTAGAAGCAATTGCTAGTACCTCAAATCAGCTGTCAAGGAAATACTTCATTTTGAACATATTTGAATAAATAAACAAATATGCAAAAGCATTCATTGCTGATGAGTCTCCACTCCACCCATCCCCCACCCCAAGGGCATTAGAGATTTATAATGCAGCAGTTGCAATGATCTGGGGCATGAGGCCATTTTGAATGAAATTGTTGTATTATGACAATATCCTTTGGTGTTTCAGTAACTAAACCCTCTTAATGACATCCTAGGGAGATGAGCTTAATATTGAATTTTAGCCTCAATGTTTTGGATTTGTGCCAAGAAAAACAACCTGATCCGCAGAATCATTGAGAATTGACAGGGGTCCTCAGGCTGGTGAGTCAACTGTGGTTGAAATATAGGTGTGGAATCGTACATATGCGGCTGTTTCTGATGAAAGATTGTATTTGGATAAGCTGTCTAAAATAATGGAACTGACAAAGCTGGAAGGGACTCCTGAGGTTCAGTGAAGAAGGATTTTTAATACATTGGCGTGTATGATAGGTTCTGCGAAGGCATTTTTAAAGATACAGAGAATTTTAAAATAGACTGAGAATTCAACAAAAGAGGGTACCTAGGATGACCTGCTCAAGATTTGAGAGGATGAGGAGAACAATAAGTCTGCTGGAACAGCATTTCAAAACCTAGACAAATGATAAGGTTGGAGGAGAAGCCATAAAGCTAGAATTGGGCTGAAGTGCCCAGAAAGAGAACAAGTGAGATCAGAGGCTTACCATGATCAGGGGCCAGGAGACCTGTGGTTGGTAAAACAGGCCTGGGTATGGTCATTCCTCAGACATATTCTGTGGAGAGGACATCAAAACAAGTAGTCAAGATTCCATTGGTTTGAAGAATTAAGGAAATGGAGTAGCTTAACTTAGAATTCAGGCTGAGACCTGGGGTAATATTTTTTAAAAGCCTGATCATTATTAACTTGTGCCAAGGTTAAATAAATGCTGTATTGCTAACCTGACTTTACTAAGGAACAAAACTATTTCATCGAGAAACTGGCAACACATTAAATTGATGGTAGCATTATGCTCCGGTGGTAAATTTTAATGTATGTTCCACAAAGGCATAAAATTCAGTAGGGACCCACACCAGAAGGAAAGAAAGAGAGAGGCCAAATGTGTGGGTATCTGAGCTTCCCGCCCCCACTTCAACCAGGAAAAGCTCTACTTTATCTGCTTTAAACATTGGAGCTCTGCCTAACTTTTCATCTGAAAAAATAGATTCTGCTGCTGAAAAAAGTTTGAAAAACAATACACTAAAAGGCAGTGGTCCCTAGTTGGGGAGCAATATTGCTAGAGAAATGAAAAAAAAAAAAAATCAGCCCATGACCCCAGGGCTAAGAGTCTTTTAGAGACAATGGAACTTTTTCTGAGCAAAGCAGCAGTGTGAAAAGTTGGCCTGTGTGTTGGAGGGCTCCTCCCTGATTTTGTTCATGTTGAGGGACTCATATAATTTATTATTTTAACTGGGACATGTTTGAGAATAAAGGGGGGGCTTATAAATATGTATTCTTTAGAACAAGAAGCATAAATTATGACTGCCCTGGGCAAATTAAAATGCTTGGTCGCCCTAACTAAAGTGGGTACTTGGCCATATTGACATGGGCCTTGGTGGGAAAGATAGACCCATTTCTAGTTTCACCACCAGTGTGGATTGCTGTTACATTGACTAAAGATAAGAAAGTTAACTTACACAATTGGATTTGTCATATACGACAAGGCCTAGTTTGTTCATTAAATGGGAGAAAAGAGAAACCTCCTTAATGTTTCTTTCAGTGTCATGATTTTACATTATAGACCCTCTGCGCCCCTGAAGCTGAAAGCAGAAAGAGGAGCTATTGAGAGTGGTTAGTCTGTGCACCTTTGTTCATAGATAGTAACCAGGCATAGATTTGGTTACAATGTGAACCCTTCTCCAAGCTCACAGAAGACTGCTCGGACTTGTGGATCTGTACATTGACACCCTTCTTCTTCCTCACCGTTGGCCACCTCTGCATCCCCAACCCCAGAATAGTCCATACTCTGTTTGGGCGATAGTTAACACGTCTAACCACTTCACCAAAAAACCAACAAGAGGAAACCACCAGTCAAAGAGAAAGTCAGCTTATTACAAGTTCTGGCCAGCACACACCTTGTGTTTGTTCACTGAGTTTGCCAGAAAGTTCCCTTCTGACAGCCGAATTTACAACTTTCCTTGAGCTGCCAAATCATCACCCAGCAGACTTCTCCTATTACTTCTACTCTGTTTCCCATCGATGGCCTTCTTGTGGAGCATTAAACAAAACACTCAGACCAAGCAAGAGTGTGACCCACACCAGGTACAAATAACCTACCTGTCACTCACAGGCCACCCTTGGCAATTTACAACAATAATGTGGGCAGCTAAGTAATCATAGCAGGGCAGTTGGAAGAAGGAATTTATAAGTTTCAATCTAAATGCTTGGCATGCTTTATCACCAGAAACCTTAGCTCCTAAATGTCAGGAACAAACTATAAAAAGGGTGTGGATTAAAGGCTCTGAGTTACATATCAAAGGACTCCTCATTATCAAAAAATATTTTCTTTATTGAGCATTCACAATCCCTTGCCCTGAAATTATTCCTAGACATATCCTTGAGGGACATACAAAGAGAGGAGGAATAATAAAAACCAGCAAGTCACCAGCATCAGAACCAGGCTCCGGTGCAAATCTCATTGGCAACAACATGAAATATGGTGACCATCTGGCTGTGGTACATTTAGGGCTTGTCTTTACTTCCTGTATTTTCTAAATTTTCTACTATAAACACATACGCCTTTTATAATTAGAAAAATATAAATGTTGATTTTAAAAGGTTGTGGAATCAGGATTCAAATGCAAGTCTGTCTGATGGCCAAACTCATGTTCCTTCTACTCCTCACTGCTTCTCACTCATGTCCATCGATGGCACCCATTTTATTTTTAATAAAATAACAAACAATAAATAGAGCTGAATGTGTGCCAGGTACCTTTCTAAGCATTTAAAATGTATTAACTTGTTTCAGCCTCACATCATGTGAAGGCTGTTTATATTCTTATTCTATAGATGAGAAAACCAAGGCACAGAAAGGTTAGGTAACTTGCTGAAGGTGGCAGAGCTGGTAAGCAGCAACGCTGGGATTCTTCCCCAGCCAGTCTGGCCCCAGGGTCTGTGCCCTTAGTTGCTCTGTTAAGCTGCCTCAACCCTCCCCTACTTAAACCTTCTCTGGCCCTCATATCATTTTCCAACCCGGCCAGGCCCCCATTGCATGCGTTAGAGTAAGAGCAGGACAGGCAAGCCCAAGGAGCCTTTTTAATCAGAGATGAAACAGCTGGATTACCAGTGTAATCGGCTATAGCCTCAAAGCCTCATGATGAAAAGGTCCAGATGAAATCAACTCTAGTCAGTGTCCACGATGAGGAGGAATTAACAGATGTGAAGGCTCCTGCTGCCTAAAAAAATAACCATGGCATTATTTTTCTCATCTCATTCAATGCAAATTTAAATTAAGTTCCTCGAAAGTATTTTTGCCTTCTTGATTTGTCACTGGTTTTCTGTTTTTTGTTCAGTTTTACCTTCTTCGTCAACTTCTTCCCCATCACACACATGCCATGGACATCCCCCTCCATGGAGGGACTTGTCCCCTTCCCCGTCACACACAGGCCATAGACATCCCCCCCATTCCCCCCATGAAGGAACTTGTTCCCCTTCCCCATCACATGCATGCCATGGACATCCCCCCATGAAGGGACTTATCCCCTTTCACATCACACACATGTCATGGACAGCCCTCCATGAAGGGACTTGTTCCCCTCCCCCATCACATACATGCCATGGACATCCCCCCATGAAAGGACTTGTCCCCTCCCCATTACACACATGCCGTGGACATCCCCCCCCCCATGAAGTGACTTGTCCCCTCCCCCATCACACACATGCCATGGACATCCCCCCATGAAGGGCCTTATCCCCTTCCCCATCACACACATGCCATGGACAGTCCCCCCCTATGAAAGGACATGTCCTCCTTCCCCATCACACACATGTCATGGACATCCCTCCCTATGAAGGAAATTATCCCCCTCCCCCATCACAACATGCCATTAACATCTCTTCTTATCCATGGATTTGTTGACACTGAGCCAGAATCTTGACCTCCCCGAACCTTAGGTTTTTATCTGTGAATTCCAGGGTTTGAATTGAAGATTTCCAATAATGATGGCATCTGGCATTTATATAGGAATTTGTGGTTTGTAAGTTCCTTCCATGTTCATTATCTCATTTTACCTTTCCAATGACTCTGGACAGTGAACATTGGTGGAGACATTGGTTATACCCAATTTCCAGGTGAGAACACCAAGATTCCTCTCTAACAGACAGGATAACCCAAATCTACTGATTATAATCCCATATCTTCTTCCTCTTTGCCTCAAAGCATCTCTAAAGGCCCTTTCAAGCTCACAGTCTGCGCTTCTGGGCCTGCCTCCTACATTCCTGTCCCCATTTGAGCAGCACTCTTTGTGAAGTTTATGCTACCTGCTGCAGCATCCTGGCCCCCAGAGACATTCAAGAGGCTCACTTGGTACCTGAGGACTGCAGTGATGAAAGTTCTCCCTTTAATTTTCATCCTCATGAATTTGGAACATTAGAGCCAGCCATTGAGACCACAAGCAGATGTCAAGTTTGGCCTGGGTTTTCTGGGAGTAGCATCTGGTTGGCCTTTCCCCAGCTGACACTTCCCTCGGCAGCTGGTTGTCATGGAGGCTACAAGGGGAAGGTAGGGGGCACTGCAGGGAGCTTCAAGACTATCTGGATCCTCGACTGGCTCACCCTCCAGCTTTCATTTGTCTCTTTATGTATATCTGGTATGTTATTTACCTATATCCTATGCCACACATTGTTAACCATTCTTCCAGAAGTCCCTGCCTAGATAACAAGGGTCATTGGCTAAAGAGGAAAAGAAGAACTGGCATGACTTAAAATACATGAAAGCTGGGTAACTGTGAACGTGTATAACTTGCACAGAGCTTGGGCCAAAGTTGTGCACCCTAATTAGGGTAAAAATACACTCCATTAACCTGAGCATCCCAATTTACACACATGATCTAGGTGTGATTTTAATAGCAACCCCTTTCACTCTCAGAAGTTTCCAAGTTTGGACAATGAATTATATGGATATCTTATGTATGACGTGAGATCAAAGATTACCAAGTAAAGGAATCTCTAAATGGAGAGGCAGCCTAAAGACCTTTATGCGCAGCCTCCCATCCAGTGCTCGGAATCCTCTTATAAACATCATGACAGAATTTGAGCTCTACTAGAAGCACATTTGGACTCAGCCTTATAAAAATTTCAAGTCACTTCATCTGTGTCTGTTTTGTCTTTGTAGCTCTCGGCATTGGGAGACACCATAAACATTAATAGAGAGCGGATGCCAGAGTGAGTTGATCACAAATGATGTGGGAACATCTAGCAGCAAGGAGAAAGGAATTCACATTTCTCAGTACCCACTATGTGCCATACTTCGTGATAAGATGGTTTCCCTCCAATATATCCTCATTGGGAACAATGTCGAGAAACAGGAATCATTTCCCCTTCTATAGGCGAGAACACTGAAGCAAGAAACATACAGGCTAACATCAGCCGAGCTGAGATCTGAACTTCATTCTTTTTGACACTGGAGCTAATGAATGCTGCTCCTAGAGGTTGAATATCCCTTATACAAAATGCTTGGAACCAGAAGATTTTGGAATTTTGAAATATTTGCATACACATAATGAGATAACTTGGAGATGGGACCCAAGTCTAAATACAAAATTATGTTGTTGTATATATACCTTATACACATAGCCTGAAGGTAATTTTATACAATATTTTAAATAACTTTGTGCATGAAACAAAGCTGTGACTATTTCTTGACTGCAAAGCATCTTGTATGCAACCCCTCATATGAGGTCAGGTGCAGAATTTTCCATTTGTGGTGTCCTGTTGGTGCTTAAAAATTTTCAGATTTTGGAGCACTTCAGATTTTGGTTTTCCAGATGAGGGATGCTCAACCTGTATTAGAACCTGTGGTCCTCCATCATGCCTCCCTTCCCCATTCCCTTTCTCTACTGGGTTGTGAGGTGGGAAGGCAAAGGGAGTTGCAGGTAGCCCTCACTTTTCATATCAGGCAATCTTTCCCCACAATCCGTCACACTCTTGAAGAACAGGTAAGCAGAGCACGCCACTGAAAAAATTCTGTCAAAATCTCTCTCCAAGGTACAAGTATCCATCTTTGTCCCAGTCTGGGTCTAGCATGAAAGGATACCAAAGGGTGAACAAAGTGCTTAAACAATTTCAGTAGAGGAGAAAGGGAACTTGGAGCAGCTCTGTCGCCCTGGGGTGATACTGCCATGGCTGCATTTCCTATCTGTAATATCTCTTCGGAGCAATTGTTTTCTTCTGTGAGGACACTTCAGAGATTCACAGAGACAGATGCTCTTGTGACTGGCCGTAGCAAGTATTAAAAGGCCTGGGTAGAATTTCGAAGCATTTCTCATGCACTACATATTGGGAAGTGCTTCACAGCTGCGTGGCAGATATGAGTGGACAGAGCAGCAAGGGAGCTACCCCAAAGGAGGTGGCAGAGGAAGCAGCAAGCCAGGGATTGGCTGGACGGTCCCAACACAGCAACTGCAGCAGCAGCTAGCTAAGTTTCCCAGGTGAAGCCAAAGCCTGGGGGTAACGGAAAACTAACATCACTCCATTAAATTAAGGTCTGAAGAAAACATGATGAGGGAAGTCAAGAGTGAATGAAAACATTGAAGAGCCACTAACTTTGACTTTACCTGTGTGTGTGTGCAAGTTCATGTGTACATGTGTGTCGGCGTGTCCAAGTTCTACACTGATTCAAGAAATAATTATAGAGGGCCTCCCGTAGGATGGTGAGCAAAACAGTCTTGGCCCCTGTCCTGATGGAGCATGCGGTATCACAGATGCTACGTGTTCTATTTCTAGGCCTTGTATTTTGAGGAAATATGCCAGTGGAATGAGAGCAGCTCTGTGACCTTGTTTAAGTCCCACCACGGTCTCAGGCAGTGTTTTCCGAAGTGCAGTCCTTGTACTACTATGTGGTGAAGATGCTTCTTTTTTAATTATTTAATGTGCATTGGTATCACATCAAACCCGGTATTTTCAAGGATTTTTATAGCTTAAGACAAGCCTTGGTAAAAATGATGAATCAATTCAAACAATATATACTAAGGAAATAACAGTGGAGGCGGCACAAAGAAACAGCAAAGGTGGTGAGATGGCTTCACTGATGATTGTGAATCACTGAGATAATGCATTGGAAATAAAAATCAATGTGGTCCATAGAAACAGAAGGGGTTCTAATTACCCCTCAGTGGGTACTTGCTCTCTCACTCACCCCAGCAATGACATATCAAGCAATGTACTGCTCTGACTGCATGCGCTCTTGCCAACAACTTGGCCAGCGTTCAGAAGGCACTGAGTGTGCTCTGGGAACTTCAGAAGGCACTGGCATTCCATGGGGAACCTCACAAAGTGTGAGACCTAGTCCCAGGCCTAAAGAGAGTATAATTTAGTAGGAAAGAAAAAACAAGCACACAAATAACTGTAAAATGGAATAAGCCCCAAAGTGGAGGTACAAAGTCCCATGGAAGAGGCTCAATGGAGGGATAAGTCACGCCTGCTGGGTAAGGTCAAGAAAGACTTCATGGAGATTTGAGATGGCATCTGAGATAAGCCAGGAAAGATGGGTAGAATTTCAACAACCAGAAAAGGGGGGAAAGGGATGGGAGACATTCCAGAGAAGGATAAATGCTTGAGCAATGGCACAGAGACCAGGAAGTTATATGAGGGCAGAAAGTCCCTGTTGTCTGTTTAGCTGAGATGTGAATGTAAGTCAGTTAGATAATTAGGTGGGGTTATAACATAACTAGCCTTAAATAGTGGACTAATTTTCCACTTAATTTAATTCAAATAGCAGGGGTGGGGGCAGGCAATGAAGAGCTGAAAACAGGACTGAAGTTGTGCTGGAGGGAAGTAACCCTGGAAATGGATGAAGTAATGGTTACTATCACCCCAGCTCTGGTTGTTATTCCCTTAAAGCATAATAGAAGTATGAATTTAGGGGAGCCAAATGATGACTTCACAGAGGACTTGATTAAAAGCAAGGAGATGGACAGGGAAGATCTGAGGATAACCAGATAACTAGAGCCCTCCTGTTCCTCTGACTCACTTATGCTAAAAATGTAGAGTGCAGCAAATACTTGTAAGTGATGTGATGTAAATGCCTTAGGGGCTCATGCCCGCCTCAAAAGAAGAACATAAGGTCAGGAAAAACGACCAAGGGAAGTGAAAAATATAGAAGACCCAGAGGATAACCCCTGTTTTATTCACACATGCAAATTTAGGCACAGCAAAAAACCAAAGCGAAGTATACCAACTGTCAAGGGTTAATTATTAATCAATTCTATATTAAATTATGAGTTTTTCAATAAGAAACTTTTTGATAAGAAACATGAATTGTGTTTATAACCATCATAATAAGGAAAAAAAAGAGGAGGGTTTTCTTTGGTGGAGGGAGAACATTAAGTATTGTGGAAGCCTGAAAAATGGCCCCTAAAAGATATCTGGCCCTAATCCTTAGAACTTGTGTTATCTTACTTGGAAAAAGGGTTGTTGCAGGTGTGCTTAAGATAAGGATCTTGAGTTGGGAAGATTGTCCTGAATTATTCGGGTGGGCTCTGAATGCCATCACAGGCAACCTTTTTACAGTGATGTATGACACAGAGTGGAAGCCATAGGAGAAAGCCATGTGAAGACATAGCATAGACAGACTTGAAGATTTTGGCCTTGAGACGGCACAGCCACAAGCAAAGGAATGCCAGCAGCCACCAGAAAGAAGCAAAGAATGGATTCTCACCTAAAGTCTCCGGAGGGACTGCAGAGTACCCTGCCAACACCTTGATTTTGACTCGGTGAAATTGATGTCAGGCTTCTGGCCTCCAGAACTGTGAGAGAAGAAATTTCTGTTGTTTTAAACATTTGTGGTAATGTTTCGTTGAAGCAGCCACAGGAAACTCATATTCTAAACTAGCAAGTATGAAATGAGAATTTCTAGTGTTCAGTTAAGATACCACCACAGAAGCAGCTGGATAATGTCAGATTAGCTGAAAACTTCTCTTACCTCAATTCCTTAACCAGAAAATGAGCAAATAATACCTGTCTTGCAGAGTTATTTTGAGGTTATACAAATAAATATGCTTTGAAAGTGACAAGTACTAGAAAAATATAGGGAATTATCCTACAAGTCTGGGTATCCCCACCACCTAAGGCACATGAATGATGCCCAATAAAATATATAATTGGTTAGAAATAGAACAAAGACATTGAAAGTGCTTCAAAGCTCAAAATGTAGGGCATGAGAAATGAAGGAAGTTCAGTTCAGGAATAAAATATTTATTCAGCGTCAATAATAAGCCATACACTCTGCCAGAACCCAAAGGTATAAAGAGAAACAAAACGACCAGTCCTGCCCTGTGGACGGCTTATAGTCTAGGGTAGCATTTTTAAAGTGTGTTAACAGACCACTAAACTCTCAAATTTCTATTTTAAGATGCCAAAGGACTCAAGATCAAGTGCTGTATTCTATATCTACCCTCTCCATTTCCTACCGCCTCCCACACCCACACTTTCAGTAGACTCACAATGTGTTAGTTAATTTAAGGCATTGAGTCCTGTTGTTAATAAGCTGACTTTCCCTTAATCATCCCAGGCTTTTCCAAACTTCCTTGACATGCACTAACCATTAAACCTTGGGGAAAAAAATGGAATAACATTCTTGCCTGCCTGTTGTAGCTGTTATGATATTTACATGTAATAAAACATGGAAAGTGTTTAATAAATATGGTGCTCTAGGCAAAATAGCAGTCCTTCAAAAATGCCTATGCCCTAATCTCCAGAACTTGTGACTATGTTACCTGACATTGTAAAGCAAACGTGCAGGTGTGATTAAAGTTACAAACTCTGAGAAGGGAAAATTACTCTGGATCATCTGGATAGGCCCAACTTAATCATATGAACCATTAAAAGTGGAGAATGTTTCCCAGCTAAGGACAAAGAAAGAGACTTCACAAAGGAAGAAGCGTCATAGGGATGTGATATTGCTGGCTTTAGAGATGAAGGAAGAGGACCACAGCCAGGGAATGTGGGCAGCCTCTGAACACAAGCAAAGGCAAGGACACAGGCTCTCCCCTGGATCCTCTAGAAGGAGTACAGCCATAAGGCATTCTTTTCTTTTTTTTTCTAAAAAGATGCAACAAATATTTTTTATTGTAAATTGACTATTTATAATTGTATAAATTTATGGGTTACAAAGTGATGTCATAAATTATGGATATGATGTGGAATAATTAAATCAAGCTAGTTAACGTATTCAATACTTCAAATACATTTCTGTGGTGAGAACATCAATTTTGAAATGTATAATACTCCATTATTAAGTATATGTACCACACTATACAATAGAACTCAAAAAAAGTATAAAACATATTCTTCCTGCCTGAGATTTTGACTATCATTAATTATTATTATTATTATTTTAGACAGTTTCACTTTGTCACTCAGGCCAGAATACAGTGGTGCAATCCTGGCCAACCACAACCATCCCCCGCCCCTGCTGGGCCCAAGTGACTCTCCTGCCCTAGCTCCCCCAGCAGCTGGGACCACAGGCACGCGACACCACACCCAGCCAACTTTTTTCGTATTTTTAGCAGAGATGGGGTTTCACCATGTTGTCCAGGCTAGTCTCGAACTCCTGACCTCAGGTGATCCACCCACCTCTCTTAAACTATGTCGCCTACCTTGCCTACCTCCTCCACTTACTAGTTGTATGTCTAATGGCGTGAGGAAGTCACTAAAACTCTCTGAGCCCCCCTGGCCTCCACTTAAATGGGAATGGTACCCACAGAAGGTCAGGAGGCTCAATCAAATCTCAAATTCATTATCTCTTGCTTCTCATGCACAAGCCAGTATCAGCAGGAGGTACCAGTGCTTCTGTAAAATTAACTAATTCAACATTA
Organism: Cacajao melanocephalus; assembly: GCA_963573385.1. Lineage (NCBI taxonomy): Eukaryota > Metazoa > Chordata > Mammalia > Primates > Pitheciidae > Cacajao > Cacajao melanocephalus. The sequence continues at coordinate 113,280 of CAUYLG010020348.1, forward strand.
CTTTATCAGATCACAACCTTTCTCTGCTAAAAACCTTCCAGAGCCTCTCCATCTCACTCACAGAACAACCTCACGGACTTCCTCTGTTCTCAGGATTCTCATGACACAATCTGACCCCATTTCCTTTCTAACTACAGGTTCTTCCTCTCTCCCCCTTGCTGATGGTGCTCCAGCCATACTGGCCACCTTGCTGTTCCTGAGACACACCAGGCAGCTTCCAGCCTCAGGACATTTGCACTTGCTGTTTTCTCTGCTTAGAGCCGTCTTCCCCCATATCCACATAGCTTGCTTCCTCAGCTCCTTCAGATCTTCATTTAACTATTATCTTCTTCCTGAGGCCTTCCCTAACAACCCTATTAAAATGGCAATACCTGCCAACCACGGTGTGATTTTGCAGATGTGATTAAAGTTACAAACTGAGAAGGGAAAATTACTCTGGATCATCTGGGTGGGCCCAACTTAATCATATGAATCCTTAAAAGTAGAGAATGTTTCCCAGCTAAGTTCAGAGAAAGAGACTTGACAAAGCAAGAAGGGTCATCGGGATGTGATATTGACGACTTTAGAGATGAAGGAAGAGCACCACAGCCAGGAAAATCGCAAGGATGTGATTTTCCTCATCCTCCCTTCACTTTAATTTCCTTCACAGTAATTTTACCTTCTAACATGCTGCATATTTAACTTTTTTGTTTACTTTGTTTTCTCCATTGGAATGTAAGCTCTGTGAGGGCTTTTCATGAAGGACATACAAGTAGATGCACGATAAATATTTGTTTGGTAAGTAAATCAGTGCATATACCAATCTATAATCAAGAAATCAATATCAGCATCACCTTCCACTAAAGACATATCCTTTCAGTTATAGATGAAAAATGAAGTTGGAAAAACAATAATCAACCTGTCATTGAACAATGAAGCTGCAGCTAAGATCAAGTTCTTGACTGACGTTGCTGAGCCTAACCAAGTCAAAAAAAGAGTAGAAACATGGTCAAAGGACCCACAACCAGCTCTTGTCCCCTAGACAGAGAGAAGCCAGAAAGAACCAGCCTTCTGATGTCTCGTCCTTCCTGGTTTTGACCAGCCTCTAAAAACCATAAGAACAGTTTGTCTCAGTATTTCAGTACTTCTGCTTCCAGGCCCAGGAAAGAGCAGGAAGTGCAGGGGTGTGTGAAAATTAAGAAAAAAGAAGCATTAAACCCACTACACATGAAGGGCCCAAAGACTTCCTCTGTAGCCTGTCGCAGCACATGGGTTTCAATGTGCTTTCACCCAGAGCCTGGGGGGACTGTGCTGTCCCCAGCATTTTGCACCATGCCCGATACTCTCAATAAACACTTGTCGCCTAAAAAAGAAATTAACTTTAAGAGCTTCAGTTTCTCTATTTGTATAAAATGATTATAAAACCTGCCTAATGGAGCTGTGTGATGATTACATATTAAATCGAATATGTTAAGTGCTTATGCAGGGCCTGACACATGATCAGCATTAATTTCATGTGAACTGCCATTTTGGTGGCAATGGTGGCGATTTGATGGTGGAGGAGGTTTATTTGTCTCTGTGTAGATTGTAACACATCCCTATCCTTAGTGATTTGTTCAACCTGGAATTTCGGACTGAGCCTGGGCCTGATGAGTTGAATCTTAGACTGATCCATTTCTCTTGGAAAAGTCCTGTTCAGTTTGAGCTAGAAACTCTGGAAAGCGGAAGGACATGTTTTAATCCCAGCTACCAGGGTGACAGGCAGCAGAACCGAAACAACATAACTAAGCACAGCCCATCTCATTTCATTGCGTGGGAGGCTGAGGTCTCTCCTCTCTACTGCCAGGGACTGGAGAAAGGAAAGATACTGGTTAAATGCATCTGATAAATGGATGGTAAAGACCAAGGGCAGCCAATTGGAACACTTCCCCAGCCTTTCTCCTGTTAGGATCTCAAAGCCAGAAAAAAAAAATGCTGAATGTCTTTTCCCTAACTACATATCGTCATGTGAAGCCCAGCTAAGTTTCCCTTGAACTTCACTAACCCATTTCCTCTGTAGGTCTACAGGGGCCACCTGCCAATGTGCAGGGATTAAATGAAGAAATAAAGACCTAAGGACTTTCTAGAAGCTAAAAACCCTAGGACTTCCTAAACACTTTGGAGTTTCAGCTCAGAATCCCTTTGGTTAAGAGGTATGGATTGCATAGTTTCAAGCTGAGCCATGCTTTTCAGAATACTCTGCTTTTTCCTCATCTTTTTCTACTATAGTAATACTATAAATGAGATCGCTTTCAGAAATAAATGCAAAAGGCCCCAAGCTCGATGCCAAAGATGTTTGTGAAAGAGTTCTGCAAGAATAGGATATTCGCAGTCTCATCTGCGATAATCATTTCAGAAGCGGCTGCTGATACAGGTAGGTTTGCCATCAGCAATTGCGGTGGAAATGGGGAATGTCTGCTCAAAGAAACAGAATGTGCAATGACTCAAATGATTTCAAGCAATTGTCACTTTACTTGATGTTGGTCATTTATGCTACCTTTTTCTTATTTATAGATGCCTAGCTTTAAATTAACCTCCCTGATACATGGAAGTAATTTGGCCAGTAATAAGTTCCTTTGTTTTGGGTTTTTTTTTTAGAACTATGTGGTGGAGACTCCTGACTTTCACTTCTCTAAATAACCAACAACTCCTCACTGTCCTTGTGTAAAGCAACCATGACTGTGGGGAAGGAGAGACACTTCAAGGACAGCTCAGAGCAAAGTACAAGTTTAAAATCTTCTCACAAGAAGAGCAGCATCCTTCACTCATTCCCCCTGTCACTGAGGGTGTACTACATGTACTCACTGTGCTAGATATTGGGAATACAGGGCTCAGTGAGACATGGGCAGGCTTCCTGAGTGGTAACACTCAGACTGCATCTCAAAGGATTACTAGATATCTGCCAATCAAGATGGAGCAGAAGCCCAGGTATCATTTTGGGTGTTGCTTTGTCTTAAAAAGCTGCCTGAACCACTTAAAGGGACCCACTGTTGCCTTCAAAAGGGTACAATGATATGCATCTTCCCGAGGTCTTTCTAAGCCACCTCTGGAGCTAGATATATGTTTCTCAGATGTCTCTGAAATGAGGCTTCCAGGCAGCTACGTCTGAGGCCACTGGTACTGCAATATGATTAAAAGAAAAGAGGGTGTGTACTGCAACAGCCTTGTTGTAAGCAAGGTAACTTCATCCCCTCCCCCTACCTGAAATTGAGAAACCCAGCAGTGACCACAGTCCTAAGCCACTGTGTGCAAAAATGGGAAATGTCACTCATCAGGTCCCCTCCCGTGTTTAACCAGAATCATCATCCTATAGATTCGGGAACTGAGTGACTTGGCCATTTTGCACGTAAGCCATATGCAATTGGTCCAAAGGAGACCAGTGAGCAACAATTCAATTTAGAGTTCACTGAACCCTCTGGTTTGGGAAGGAAATTGCTGGTAATCAATTGCAGCAAGCATACAGGCTCAGGGCCAGGAAGAGAAAAATCACTTTAATGGGCAAAGCAGATGTTGCTAAATTCATTGCAAAAGTGAGATGGGCACAGAGCCAGGCCTTGTATGAGAGATGCTGATCTGTTCTCCTGAATGAACAAAACAGAGACACTTCAAAAAAAGTGGTGGGGGAGGGTTCTACAAAGGAAGCCAGAGGTCTGTGTCCTGTTAGAGTGAATAAAAGAAAATGTACCCAGGTGTTCGGGTCCCCCATACCACCAGAGGACTTAAACCTGTTAACATCTTATAAGGATTTTTAAACAAATCCACAATACTAGCTAAAAACTGTCTGGGGAGTCTTCATCGGTTCTAAGGAGACTATGTGGCAGAGTGGAGAGAATATGGGCTTTGGCATCAGATCTGTTTCTTCCATCAATTGGTTCCACCACCAAGAAGTTGTATGACTTGGGCAAAGTTTTTAAGCCCTCTCAGTCTCAGTTTCCTCAGCTATGAAATGGGCCTCATCTCATTTAACATATTAGAGTAGTAGTGAGGACTAGTGATAACGTCCGTAAAGTATGGCTGAGAATGGCACTTAAGCAGTAACGTGTTTTCAGAACCATGAAAAGACTAGTGACACTACGATGTGGGGAGAATTGGGCACAATTCAGGGCAAGATGGGGTGGATGGGGAGAATTTCTGGTCCAATATTGACTAGCTTTGGCACATGCTCTTGGTGAAGGATTACTTCACAGGCTACATGTTTCTTTGCATGATTAGGTTGATAAAATCTCTCTCAAGAGTTTAAGAGTTCAGCAAGTGCAGTAGCGCAGCCCAAGGGAGGACACTGTGTGTACTTAGAACACTTTCATGAAGTAGCTTCGAATGCAAGCCTCCTAAAAGACAGTTGACTCTGGTTCCCCAAATCTGAAATGTTCTTTACTTACCTAATTCCCTCTCATCCTTCAAGGCCCAACCAGAGTCCCTCCTCTGAGAATCATCTCAAATTCCTCTAGACCTCACCATCTCTACTTACTCACATGTTGCCCAGTTTATATCAGCTACCTTCAATCCTACCTGGAACAAGACATTAAGCCCATTCATTAAAAATTTTAAATGCCACTTGCTCAATTCTTTGGCCTGTCATAGTAAATTGTCATATGTTGATCATCACCTGAATCGTGTGATTCTACCCCAAATACTTTGTAACTTCCTAGAGTTCAGATATTGAACTTGCACTAATTAAAATCTCCAAATCAGAAGGCAGAGAGAGCAGAGGGCTCTGATACTTGACTAGCTGTGTGAGGTTGAGCCAAGTTTCATAGCCTTCTTAAGCCTTAGTTCCCTCATCTGTACACGTGAGATAATAACAGCGCCTTTCTCCTAGGACTTGTTGGAGACTTTCTTGAGCTCATTCTTACAAAGTGCTCAGCACCATATTGTTAGCTAACAGTTGCTTTCCTGGAAGCTTCTTCACCCAGAGGGGCTAGCCCATGCCTGTGCACGGAGAATGTCAAATTACATTCACACCCCCTGAGATTTGCAGGCCACAGGCCATTTTTACAGTGGTCACTCTCCAGAAAGCTAAGTCCTGCTGAAAGTATGTTTCCAAGTTGCCATCATCTTTAGAATATTTCTGATAAGCAAGCAAAACTGCCTGTGGACTTTGGCAGTGAATTTCTGGGGGCTGGTAAGAGGAGGATGTTTACCAGAGCACAAAGGCCAGGTCGTAAGCAGAGAATATTTTGGCCCAGACAGATCCCAGAGAAGGCATTTTTGCCAAGCACAGACTCCATTCTCAGGTCCTGAAGTCAGCATTAGAAACTAAACAAACCTTCCCGGGTTCACATTTGTTTACTTTTGGCCAAATGCAACTTCCTGTTTGAAAGGAAAAGGGCAGTAAAGCTTTCTATAGCCTTCTTGGACATAAAGTCTCTACTTGAAACAATTGATTTGCTAAGGATAAATGAATCAGACTCACACAATGGGGATCTCCCTTCCCCTCAAAATGTTCACGTTTTAACGGGGAAAGCACTCAACAAAACCAAAACAAATATTTTTTCAACTGCTGGCCCATGAGGATTGTTTAGTCCATTTCTCCTCCAGAGAGCAAGAAAAACAGACATCAGGAGGGAGCCGAGTTACATGTGCTGTGTCAGAGAAGTCACTGCGACACACTTGGGGGTTGAGATTTCAGTTACACAGAAAGTCACAAAGTTTAAGTTCCCACAGCCACTCAAACCACATTCCGCAACATGAACATAGAACAACCATCTCTTTCATTACGTGACTACGTCCCAAGCCACGTCCTTCAGGGTCCTGAAATTTCCTCGGAGGGCCATGCGCCCTGCACCTACGTTTGAAAACTGACTACCAACCCCACATAAATCCACCATATGCTTTTTACAAGGATTCAAAATAACTTACTCTGTGTGAGGAGGTGGGGATGGGGAGGGGCGGTCTGTCATTTTTAGAGCATCTAGCAAAGTTAGCATAAAATATAGACTTTAACTTGGGTTTATATATAATGAAGGTGCTTTCTACAAATCTTGAACCTTTTTATCATAAAATATTAAATTTATAAAGCACCTTAAAAATCTTCTGGTCAACCTCCCCCTGCCCACTTATACAGAAATACATAAATAATACAGATGAGGAGTAAAGAGGTCTGGAGACATTTCATCCTTAGACTGAAATGTCTTGCTTCTTAGGGCAAGAACTATTTTGCTTATCTTCCTATTCTTTAACACAGTAGCACAAACACAATAAAGACTCAGGAAGAAAGTGACAAATGACGAAGTGAATGAGCTCCCTGGTCTGCACAGTCAGGATCAGCACACAGGACCCTCTTAGTGCTGTGTACTCTGCCCAGTGCTACCCCTTGTGTATCCACTACATTGTAAGCTCCTTGATGGCTGGAGAAGTCATTTATTAGGTTTTTTGACCACCATAGCCTGTGCATTGAATTTTGCAAGTATTCGATAAAAACATTTTGAATGAGTAAAGGAATTAATGAATGAGTGTATAAAAACACACAAAGGACATAACTAAATATCTTTTTTGAATAATTTCAATATTACCTTGCCCCAAAGGGGAAATTCTTTCTGTTTCTAGGATGCTGGATTTAAGGAGAAGTAGATTTGTGCATATTCCATACATTCCTTTGACCCTTCCCTATTGGTGTCTCACTGGAAAATCATAAAACAAGAAAGGGGCCAGGTGTGGTGGCTCACACCTGTAATCCCAGGACTTTGGGAAGTCGAGGTGGGCAGATCCCCAGAGGTCAGGAGTTCGAGACCAGCCTGGTCAATATGGTGAAACCCCGTCTCTACTAAAAGCACAAAAATTAGCTGGCCGTGGTGACATGCACCTGTAGTCCCAGCTACTCAGAAGGCTGAGATAGGAGAATCGCTTGAACCCGGGAGGCAGAGGTTGCAGTGAGCTGAGATCTCACTGTTGCACTCCAGCCTGGGCAACAGAGTGAGACTCAGTCTTAAGAATAAATCAAACAAGAAAGGTAATTATAACAGGAGATATCACCACTTCCCTCACAGTGCAGCCAGTTATCTTCAAGCTCATTACTCACTTAAACATTAATGAGTTAATCTTGGCCCGTGAGGCCTTTACATCTGGCTCCAACCTAACTGTCCATCTGTGGCCACCCTACTAAGTGAACATTTCCCAGTTTTTAGACTTAAAGAGATCTTTCATGACTTTACGTTTGTGGGCATGCTGTGGCGTCCATCTAGAATAACTTCACCATCACCCTGATTACCATGACTGCTACCATCATCACAGCCACCTGACCACTGATGCCATCACCCCTTTCACCACCAACACCACCGTGTCCCATCATTGCCACCTCTGTCATTCAAAGCCAACATCACCACCACCACTATCACTGCCCTCCATCACCTTTACCACTAATTACTGCCTCCTTCTCACCACCCCCTTAAACTTAAAAAATTCTCCTTCATCTCTTAAGAGCCAGCTCAAATGGAACTTCCCAAATCCTTCCAGAATTTGGTGCCCAGCCCATCTCTGAGCTCCAGCAGTTGCTTGTTCTCCACTACCTGACTGCATCCAGCACATTGCATTGTAGCTTATTCAATGGCATGTCCTTTCCAGGAGCCCATATCCTCTGCTGGACCCCGAGTCCTTGCCTGAAAGGAAACATTTAGGGAGCATCTGACCACAGATCTAAGAAAAATGAGGGTCAAAAGGAAGGAGTGTGTGAAGTCTGCACAGAGAGCAGGCTGGGGGTTCTTCTGCCCAGGCTACAGCTACAAGGCTTCGAGAGTTACTGACCTTGCCCCTAAACAAAGCTGTAGTATGAACTGCTTTTATAGCCTGCCTCTTCCATCTTTCTAGATTTCTCACTTTTACTTGAAATGTCATTAAACAAACTTACATACCACCTGTTCAGTACTAAGATCACAGGCATGCTGGGAGGAAAACAGCCAAACCACTCTCATGCAGCACTAGAATTGGGTGGGTGGGGCTGGACAGGAAGGGTGTTTGGGGGTAGGGGAAGGCTCCCAGAGGAAGTGAGGTCTAGGCTGAGGTCTGACAGCTGCATAAGGACTAACCAGGTAAGGAGAGAAGAGAAGAGAAGAGGTGCTCCATGATAAAGATACAGGTCTTTTTGTTTTGCAAGCAAGCTAAGCTTGTTCTCATCCAGCCCCTTGCACTTTCCATTCCCTCTGCCTGGAGGGTTCTGCTCCCAGATCTTTATAAGGACAGCTTTTCTTCACTCAAATCTCAGCTTGGATGTCACCTAGGCAGAGAAAACTTCCATTTCCCACTGTCTAGCCCAGAGCTTCTCAAACATTAGCGTGCAAAGAAATGACAAGGGGATCCTGCTACAATGATGATTCTGAATTAGGAGGTCTGGGCCATCTTCTAAGATTCTGCATTTTTAACAGGTTCATTGCTCATATGAAGTTGTTGACCCAAGGATCATGCTTTGGGTAGCTCTAGCTAAAAATCACCATGTCTGATTTTCTTCATAGCTCTTATCATGACATGAAATTATCTTGTTCATTCATTTTTTCTAGTTATTGTTCTCACTCCTAGAATATGAGTTCCATGAAATTAGGTATATGTTTTGCCTTTTACACCACCATATCCTCAGGACTTGCCTATAGTAATTGCATATCAAATATGAATGAATGTGTGAATAGATGAATGATTTGGAGTTTGGCCTTCTAGCCCAGGCCTTCACTTGCCTCCCACAACCTAGGCCTCCATCATAGAACATCAGCACCTTGTGCCAAAAACCACTATAGGAAATCTCAAAACTAAGCCTATGCCATCACTGTGGGTCAGCATGCAGCCTTGGTTTTATTGTTCCTCCCTCTATTTCAGCCCAGCAGCCATCGTGAGCTCATCCCAGCCCCGGGAACACGCCATCCTTTCCTGCTCAACTTCCCATATAAGCCCTTAGGGTTTCTGGTGAAAGCTACTCTATCCACCTGAACCCTGACACAATGAAATTCTCGGACTCTGCCCCATCTTTTCTTTCATCTTTCTGATTTTTCCTGGGCTCTATGACCTACAGTCAACCCATGCTCTCAAAAGTCTTAAAAAGCCTTCTCTCTAATCACATAACAAATCTCATTCTGCTGCTCAATAAGCCTTTCAACCTAGGATGAAGCATACTTTTCCAGTTTTTTCATTTTTCAAACTAGCTTTCTGTTTCTAAATACCCTCTTTTTTCTCCTTGCCCACAGTGGGCACAGATTACCATTGCCCAGCATTAGGAAGCATCACCTGAAGGTGAAGTGCTGTGCCTGGTAGCAGGAACTAAAAAGGACAGACACGACCCCAGTCCCCAGAGATCTGAAGTCTCAACAAGAGAGAAAGCAGCCTACACACAAAAAGAGAACTAATATCAATTGCAGGATGTAAAACGTGTCCAAGGGGTGCTGTACAACGTAAGTGTGCCACGCAAAAATGAGGTGGGCCTAGGAAACCCACTGTCTTGACCCCACTTTGCCTTCCTGGTGATCCCCACAGGTTATTCCTTCTTCTTTTATAGCAGTTCTTCCTCTCCTTGCCTCTAAAAGCTGACATACTCAGGATTTAGCCATGGGCCTCTTCCATCTATATACTCTTCTGCTCTGGGAAATCGCAGCCATTTATGACTTTAAAAACCATCTCATGCTGACAACTGCCAGATTTCTATCTTTATTCCAGACTCTTCTTTGAAAGACGGGGTCACATAACCAACTGTTTGGTTAACATTGCAATGTGGATGTCTAACAGACATCTCAAGCTTAAGCTATCCAAAATGGAAGTCTTGGATTTCATCTTCTCTCTCTCTCTCTCTCACACACACACACACACACACACACACACACACCGACATACACAACCTCCATTTAAAATCTGTTCCTCACTCAGTCTTCCATTTAAATAGTTGTTTGAGGAAAGGGGGAAAAAATAGAATTATCCTATCTTGCTTCTCCCACATCCAATCTGAATCAGTTAGAAATAAGTTAGTTGGGTGATATGTAAACTAAATTTAACTTACGATGATATAACCAAATAAGAGTTTAATTTTTTTCCACAAGGGAATTCCAAACGAAGGCAGTCCAGGGTGGGATGGGGCCTCTGGGTCAGAGATCGAGCGTGCTCTTTCATCTTTCTGTTTCCTTCATGGTGATTTTCTCAGGCTTTTTGTCTCTTGTCCTCAAAGTAGCTACTCCAAATGGCATCTGCAGTTCAAACAAGAAGAAGAGGAAGAGCAAAGGGAAAAATTTATTTAGCAGTTAAATCCACGTTCTTTTAAAGAGCTTTTCCAGAATCTCCTATGCAGCAACTCCCTCTTACATCTCGTTGGTCAGAACTACATCACATGACTACCCTTAGTTGCAAGGAAGGCTGGAAAATATAGAATTGTTTTTCAGTTAGGCACATTGTCAGCCCCAAACAACACTTACATTATAAATGTGACATCATTTATATTCCATAACATTATATTAATAAGGAGAAAGGGGAGAATGGATATTAGGAAATCAATCTGCAGTGTCAACCACAAAATCCATCAGCAAATCCTGCCACTGTCCTCCAAAAACTATCATGAATTCATCTCTTCCTCTCCATCCACACTTCCAACAGTACCATGATGCCTCCTACCAAGTTACTGCAATAGACTTTTAAGTTAATTTGCTTCTTCAACTGCCAACCTTCAACGGTCTTTCCACCTAAAAGTCAGGTGGAGACTGATATTTAAAAGCTATCTTAGATCATGTATTCTCCTGTTATAATGCCTGTTACTTGCCACTTCATGAAAATAAAATCCAGGCATTTATCATAACCCACAGGCCCTATGTGATGTCATCCCTGCCTACTTATCTAGTTTTCTTTCATTACATTCTTTATTCATTCATGCATGTATTCATTCACTCAAACATATTTACTGAGTTACTATGTTTGACTACTACATTCAAAGCACTGTTTTAGACAGCAGGGATAAAGTAGTAAAGAAATCAGACAAAAATACCGTTCTTCCTGAAGTTTACACTCTAACAGAGGGAGATAAATAATAAACAAAACGTATCAGTGAAACATTTAGTATGTTGGGTGGTCATTAGTCATCCACTCTTCTCCAGCCTTGCTGGGCTTCCTTTAGTTCTTCCAACTCTTTTATCTGAGGACCTCCTCTGCCTAAAAAGCTCTTCCCTCATCATTCCCATAGTCCTCCCCTTATATCCCTCAAGTGTCAGCTCAAAGGACACTTCTCCTGAGAGGCCTTCTCTGACCACCCATCCTGAAATAGGGCCACTTGTTATCCTCTTTTATAGCACTTACCACATTTGGAATTGGATGGACAGATGGATGTGTGAACTCATATGCTTACTTACTTACTATCAGGCTCTCACTGAAGATGTATCCGTGTAAAGAGATCATGTCTATTCTATTCACCATTCTAATCCAAGGGCATAGAACAGTCAGTGCCTGGCAGATGGAGGCCCTTAATAAATATTTGTTGATGGATTAATAAATCAGTGAATGAGTGAAATGGGTATGAAATGGGCCTTTGAAAGGCAATATCAGTACTTTGATAGCAGTGATTCAGGGAAAATGCTTTCTTAGACAGTGGAACTATATGGATAAAAGCAGAAAGGCAGAAATTGGTACCAATTGCCTTGGTGTGGTTGACAGTCAATTAGCCATTTTTGACTAGAGTCTTAGGAGATGATATTAGAGGTGTAGATTAGGGACAGATAAGTGGAGGTCTCTAATGCTGGGCCTTACTTTGGGCAGTATCAAAAATAAACAAATAGAGAGCAAACACGCCATCACAGAACAGCATCGTATTTCTTTGGAGCAGCCTCCTGACCCAGCCCAAAGTCATCTTAACAAGCACTCAGAGAAATCAAAAGCAACAAGAAAAGTCCAAAAATTTGGGATTGCTCCATGCCAGGCATACAAATCATCTCTTAATCGGTTTAGTAATTTTTAAAATATCTTTTCTGGCCGAGCACGGCAGCGCACATCTGTAATCCCAGCACTTTGGGAGGCTGAGGCAGGACGATCACTTGAGGCCAGGAGTTAGGGATCAGTCTGGGCAACATCGCGAGACTCCATCTCTAAAAAATAAAATAAAATATTAGCTGGGCATGGTGGTGTCCACCTGTAGTCCTAGCTACCTGGTAGACTAAGGTGGGAGGACTGCTTGAGTCCAGGAGTTGGGGGATGCAGTGAACTACGATTACACCACTGTACTCCAGCCTGGAGGATACAGCAAGACTCTATCTCTTAAAAAAAAAAAAATTTTTTAAAGTTATATCTTTTGATTATAGAAGCAATACATATTTATTATAGAAAATTTGGAAAGCACAAAAAAAAATAAAAAATAAATTAAGTATCAGTACTGTGAATATTAACACAGGCTTTTGTCCTGAAGGGAGAATGCTTCATCAAGACTCTGCACAGCACATGGAAGGGCGGGCTACACCAGTGACTATACAGCTGAAGCAACCACAGGAGATGAATTGCTAACTTTGACTCCAATGAGTCCCTGGTGTGTGACATTGGAAAGTCACTTTATTCCTCTACCCTCAGTTTCCTCATCAAAGATGGAATTTTCTGATCTGTGATTTTTAATTTTTCTTTTTTTAGATGGAATCTTGCTCTGTCACCCAGGCTGGAGTGCAGTGGTGTAATCTCAGCTCACTGCAACCTCTGCCTCCTGGGTTCAAGTGATTCTCTGGCCTCAGCCTCCCAAGTAGCTGGGACTACAGGTGCATGCCACCACACCCAGCTAATTTTTGTATTTTTAGTAGAGACGGGGTTTCACCATGTTAGCCAGGACGGTCTCAATCTCTTGACCTCGTGATCCACCCACCTCAGCCTCCCAAAGTGCTAGGATGACAGGTGTAAGCCACAGACCCGGCCTAATCTGTGATTTTTAAAGGGTTCCTTGGGGCTTTGTGATGCCCTTTTAGAAAAGGTAGGGGCAAGAGCTTGAACTCTCCCACCTGTCCTCCAGCTAGCATAGATCCACATTACCTGTTTTCTTTGTTGGGTTTTGGCATAAGTTTGGTAGTGTATTGGATTTTGTTGTTGTTGTTGTTGTTGTTTTAATTTGTTTTGTGTTAAACCACACATCAGGAGACATGAGGTTGCAATTCATTTTTCCAAATACTCAATAAAGTTACTTCCAACTGTAACTTTTGACGATGATTCTAATTAATTCCCTTCTGGTAGAAATTAATATAGTCATGAACTAGGTGTAACTATAAACTCCTTTTCCTATCAGCCTACAGGAACTTTCCTAAAGATTCTGAAAGTATCAAGTCTTTCTAAATGGAATAACTGATACCAGCTCATCTATGGCTGTGGACCTTGGACAAATTGCTTAACTTCCCCATACTTCAATCTCCTCATCTATAAAATGGGGGTCATATAACCTACTCGGTTGGATGCAGGGAAAATGAAATTGTATCTCATACACAAAAGCGCCTGGCATACGACAAGGAATAGAGTCGTAGCTTACATTTCCTGACTTTTTACTGTGAGCCAGGATCCGAGCTGCATGTCTGGTATGCATTCCTTCATCCCATCTACACACAAGCCTATGCAATAGGCTCTTTTTTTATTATTGTCTATTTTTTCCCATTTTACAGATGAGAATCTGAGGCTTAATGAAGTTAGGTAACTTTTTTCCATTTCACTCAGAGCTTGGGTTTGAACCCAGGTAATCAGATTCATGAGGCTGTGCTATAAAATGGGTAACAGTAAAAACCACACTACTAAGTGTAACTCACCTATTTTGAGGGTTTGCTCTATGGCAGATACTGTTATAAAAGCTTTGTCTCATTTAGTACCCACACCCATCCAATGGAGTGAGCACTGCTTTTATAGAATAGAAAACTGAGACACAGAGAAACTAAATGCTATAACGTCTCCACTGCCTTTTAAGGTGACTGCTTAGAACTGACTTCAATGCCTCAGGTAGGTTCTTTACTGAAAATTAAGAGCCTATGCAAATAATTGTCTAACTGATCCTTTTGAAAACATGGAATAAGAAGCATCCCCTAAAACAAAAACTTTCAGGGAAGGGGTGCATTAACTCATTATTTACAGCACCTAAAGGTAATCATCAAAGACTCCTTTCCTTCCCGCTCCAACAAATCTAATCAGTTATGTGTCCCGCAGTCTCACCTCCTAAATATTTCTCCACTCATTCCTTTCTCTCGCTTTTACCTTGGCTGCTCTGGTTTGTGCTATTACCTCTCTCAAAAGCCTCCTGCCTGCTCTCCCTGCTCCAATCTTGACCTCCAGCCAACTTGCACCCTCACTCTATACTGTAACTTTTCCACTAAAATCCTTTTAGGGGCCCCCTCTCATGTCCCACAAAATAAAGCCCAAGCTCCACACACCCACATTTGTCTCCAGCCTCATTTCCTAGTGTAAAATGTATACTCCAATATCAGGAAACCACTCATAGGTCCTCTGACCACATGGTCGTTTCCCACCTTTGTGTATTTAGTATGTGTTCTCTTTGCATAGAAATCTTTTCCCTTCTTTCCATGTGTAGCAACTCTGGCTCTTCCTTCCTTGAATAGCCAGGCTAATCCACGTACCCTCTTCCAGGCTCCTAATGAGCCCCGCACTCTTAGCACATTGAGTTAAATGTATCTTTTAACAGGACTGTCTACCCCATGGCACTGCACATTTCCTGAGAGCAGGGACAATTGGTGTTTTATTCTTCTCTGTATCCATGACATCTATATGCACAGTATGCAGCATATAGTAAGCACTCAATAAATATTTTTTGAAGAATCAAATCAGGTCACATAGTGGCTCATGCCTGTAATCCTAGCACTTTGGGAGATCAAGGTAGGAGGATCTCTTGAGCCCAGGAATTTGAGACCAGCCTGACCAATACAGGGAGACTCTGTCTCTACAAATCACTTTAAAATTAGCCAAGTATGGTGGCATGCACCTGTAATCCCTGCTACTTGGGAGGCTGAAGTGAGAGGATCTCTTGAGTCTGAGAGGCCAGGGCTGCAGCAAGCCATGATTGCACCACTGCACTCCAGCCTGGGCAACAGAGTGAGACCCTGTCTCAAAAAATAAAAAAAGAATCACACCAAAGTCAAAGAATTAAAGATTGTAGTGGGCAGCACGTAAATTCTTAGCATATTTTTAGCTATAGTTCCAGTGAACTCTCTCGAGTTTGAATAATTGTATTAAGCAGCTACCATGAACCATTTGCTATTCTAAGGCTTTACCTCATATTTTCACAATAGTCCCACAAATTACATACTGCTACTATTCCCATTTTACAGATGTGAAAACTGAGAGAGAATACACAACTTTCACAGGGCCACAGATGTAGTAAGTAGAAGGCCTGTAGTCTGAATCTGACTCCAGGGTCAAGTTCTTAGCTAATTACCACAAGACTGAAATGTCAGAAACAAGTGTATATCATAAGCTCAAGGCAAGAGCGGCCAGTACTACACACCTGGGGGCAAAAATATGGAGATAACATCTGTTTTAGGAAGAAAGCTGAGAGAGACAAATAGCAGGGTGTGGCTAGTGTCAAGAAGAGACAGTCATAAGCCATGTATCTTGATATATAGCTCTGATCCTCCAAAATGAGGGATTGCTGCTATCTCCAGGTCCACTTGCCCACAGTTTTGCAGTTAAAGACTAAGGCCTTGAGTCAAACAGATCTAGGTTTAAATTCCAGTTCCATTCATTGCAAATTATTGATCTTCTCCAAACTCAGTATCCTCATCTGTAAGCTAGAGATAATGATACTTAACCAGTTTTGAGGATTAAATGAAATAATACAATATATCTAATGATTTATATCATTACATTATATCTAGTAATATAAGTGCCTGATACACAGAAGGCACTGAAAACACCTACTTTATTACTATGATGTTGACTAGTATCATACAAGCACCAAATCAGAAGTCATTCCAGGAAGGGGGAAGTCACACAGTACACATAGGTACTGGCAATCCATCCCTCCATTTGGGGAATAGGGACATGGTCTGAGAAGACATCCTGAGAGCTGTATATAGTCAGAGACTCTGATGGTGCATGCTTTATAAGTGGGATTGGAATAGCTCAGCAGTATGCATGGTGTAGTTTGAGAAAGAGGTCCTGGAAGCTTCTGGTTTTATATTTTTTTATTTCATTTTAATAACTAATGAATCAGAAATATAAGGATGGATCAGAAAATCAGAGGTGTTTCAGAAACACCTCTCTTTGCCAGTCTTTGATCAGAGCAACACTGAATAATTTTCTGCCTGGTCCCAGTGAAAGGTGGTATTTGCAGTTTCTGAAGTCTTATCACTGGTCCTTGCAGAGACTAGATAAACCTAGTCTTTGCAAAGACTGTTCCTGCCAGAAAGGCATGACGAGTGGCAGATTGGGGTGCTATTTAAAAGCCTTATTCATAAAGACTACTCAAGAGCCTCTAAAAATAATCTTGTGATTTAACAAGGCCAGGATTCAAATAAGTTAAATGGGTTGGAATAAGTTAAACAACTGACAGGAAAAGGCTGAAGATTTCCCAGCTGTCAACCTCTATTGGTGTTGAGAGGAGTCTTGTGACCTACCTCTTCAATATCTAATCACCTAACACGGGGGTCCCTCCTCTCCCATAGCAATCTCTCCCTTCTTTTCATCTACCCACCCCCATACTGTTTAAGTCCAAGAACACCATGTTGTGCAAATACAGGCATGGATGATAGACAATTCTGTCCCCAAGGACAACTAAACTCACCTCATTCCCTTCTTTACCAGATTTTTATGAGAAAATCACTTTTGATGTTCCAAAAGATGCCACATTAGAGTTGAGGAGTATTGGTACGTCTCCTTGACTCCATTGTAATCATAAAAATAGTTAATATTTCTTGAGTGTTCACTGTGTTCTAGGATCTCTGTTGAAAGTTTTTTTCCTTCTAAGATTTTTATTGTGGTAAACTACACATAACATAAAATTTACCATTTTTTTTAAGTGAATAGTTCAATGGTGTTAAGTATATTCATAATGTTATACAATCATCACCACCATCCATCTTCATAAATCTTTATACCTTCTAAAACTGAAACCCTATACTAATCTATTGAGAGTGTTTTACATACATTATTTTCTTTGACCCTCAAGATAACTTTACGAGATTGGTATAATTATTATTCCCATTTTTTAACCAAGGAAACAGAACCTGAGAGATAATAACTAACTCATCCAAAATCACACAGCCAGTGTAAGTGGTTTTAAAGCTACGTGTAATAAAGTTTGCATTTGTACTCTTAACTTAAACCTTTCTACAATAAACCAATGCAAACTGTTTACCAGCTGCCCTGGAACCAAATCAGCCAAGGTCCTCTATCTCTTTGAGATAGATTCTGAAGACAAACTCTTCTCAAGCAGCCCTTTCTTTTATAGAACCTGCACTTACAGCTGAAAATGTGGAGATGAACAAGGGCAGAGCACCTCAAAGGCTGCCCTGGCACTGGGGGTCCACACTGCCCTGGCACTGGGGGTCCACACTGCCCTGCAGTTGGTCTCAAGGCTGCCTCATCATTGATCGATTCCATCTGTTCCGTCTACGTGTTCTGGACCACACTTAAGTCCAAAGCTGCCTCTAGTAGTCCTGTGATGTAACAAGACAAGAAGTCACCAAACATAAGGTCCTTTCCTGACACCATTGTTTGGATTTGGTTTGAGGGTTTCAATCTGAGCACAGCCACACCATATTAGAAATGTATGGTGCCGGCCGGGCGCAGTGCCTCACGGCTGTAATCCCAGCACTTTGGGAGGCCAAGGCAGGTGGATCATGAGGTCAGGAATTCAAGACCAGCTTGACCAAGGTCAAACCCCATCTCTACTAAAAATACAAAAATTAGCCAGGCATGGTGGCGGGCATCTGTAATCCCAGCTACTCGGAGGCTGAAGCACAGAATTGCTTGAACCCGGGAGGTGGAGGTTCCAGTGAGCCAAGATTGTGCCACTCCAGCCTGGGCAACAGAGTGAGACTCCGTCTCAAAAAAAAAAAGAAAAGAAAAAAGAAATGTATGGCACCAGGACAGATGGCCAGGCTCTGCATGCCATGGGGTGCTGTGGGTACCAACAGTAAAATTTAGAGCTCTGAATAATGAAAAAAAAAAGTGCTGGTCAGAAGAACTCTCAGTAATCCCATGTGTCATTTTCTAGAAGAAAACAACACAACAGCAGATTCTTGTTAGTGCATAGTTATCACGTGCCTTGGCACATGATCTCATTTAATCCCCACACCCACTGTACAAGGGCCATACTGACAAGAAAACTGAGGTCTAGAGAAGTTAAGCCACCTGCACAGCGTCTTGCAACTAGTGTCAGGACTTTAAATTCAGGTGATCTGGTACTCTTTCTATTGATGGTCATTTTGTTCTCCATTATAAAATGAGATAATCAACATCTAAATCTTCAACACAGCACAATGCGGCCATTTTCATCAAAGGCCCAGAGGGCTCTCAGATCCATGTTTTCTCCTAACCCATTCCAGCTATCACTTTTCCCTGCCTGCTGTGGTCCAACTTTTACATTTTTTTAAGTAGCTCTTTTCTGGAGGAAGACCTCAGAAACACTATTGAATAATGACAGTGGTAGATATCCATGATCAGCTAGTGGAGACTTTCTTTACTAAGTCCTCCTATTTTGAACAGTGGTGTTTTGGTTTACCCCAGAAAGAGTGATCCTATCCAAGACCAGACATGTAATATTGAAATGGATGGAATATAGAAACTAACTTAAATACTTTAATATTTCCAGGAGAGAATTATTTCCCAGTATATATCTGGAAATATGTTTTTCAGAATCAAAAACCCCAAGAAAAGCCAATCAAGAAATCAGGAAAATGGGGAAAAGTATTATAGTTCTACTATAAGAATTAAAGCTTCACAATCAATGCAAAGGCAGTGTTTGAAAGAATCCACTGACGCTGGAGGAAGATGAAAGCCTGCAGCCAAAGGTTAAGGTTGGCCTTTCCAAGAACTGGTGCAGCATGCATGGGTGGAAAGCCACTCTAACCCAACCAACATTGCTTGCAGCTGTGGCTATGTTGTAAGTTATGTGCCCGTGATTCTGTTTGTTCACAATGGTGAGTTATTTGGGAGGAAAAAAAAAACATGATATTAATAAATTTATATGCATATATACTTTGCAAAAATCCTATGAGTGGTGTTCCAAAGAACAAAAAATTTTGGCAACAAAAAATTTTGGCAACAAAAGCCCTTAAACTGTTGATTTCAATTTCAGATGCTACCCAATAATATTTGCTGGCATTTTCAAGCATTTGAATATTTACTATAGGCTAAAGTTCGTTGTAACTACAGTATGATCGTCCCAAATACGAAAATCCAAACTCTGAAATGCTCCGAAATCTGAAAATACCTAAGCACCTACATGACACTCAAAGAAAATGCTCACTCATGCATTTTGGCTTTCAGATTTTTGGATTTGAGATGCTTAACCAGTAAGTATAATGCAAATATTCCAAAATCTTAAAAAAATCAAAATCCAAAACACCTGGTCCCTAGTATTTCAAATAAGGGATATCAACATGTACTACTAAAATTAATATTTCTAACTTATTAAATACTTTTTTCTTAGCTGTCCATCATAATAAGAAAAAAAATACAAAGAATGTTGAACTATTTTAAGAATAACTTAGGATTTGAGGAATTCCTAAGAATTCCTGGGATTCCTGATTTCTCATCCTCAAAGATTAATACCTATTGAAAATCTGGAAACACTAGGATTCTTTAATAAGATGGTAATAATGAAATGCATCCATCTGCACATTCAAGAGCCCATTCCTTTTAGTTTTCCCAAATAGCAGCAGTCCCCACTCAAGTCATTCCACTAGCTAGTTGCTAACATGTCATTGCTGATGTAATTTCTCAAGCAAGAAACATAGGATTGGTTAGGAATTCCAGAGGGCTTACTACAGTGCATGAAATTCAGGATGCTTTTGATGAAGTGGTGTCATACTATCAGTATCATCCATCTATAGGTTATTAGGACTTCAAGGACCAATAAAAGCAAGATAAAGCCAAATTTAAAGCCAAAAGGAAAAAAGAACCAAGATCTATTTTCCAGAAATAACCATAGACTTTAGACAAAATTTTCCACCCAAATTTGTGCTTCAAAGGTCAGGAGAAAAGCCTATCCCCGCAAATAAGACAAAGGGAGCATCAGAACTTACCACCCTATGTGAAATCAAAGGAGATAGGGACCTCAAAGTACATCCTCCACACAGTGAACACTAAAGGGTTCCTAATAGGCAAAACTCCAGTAAGTACAGGACAAAAGAGAAGCTGCCAAAATAAGAATCTCCCTTATTTTTGTACCTCACATCTCTGGTTTATGGCAGATATTGAGCTGGAGAACACCTCGTCGCAGCCCTCTCCTTTACATGGGAAGTGTTATTTCTTTAAGAAAGGATGATCCCCTTCATGTTTTCTATATGAAATTTTTGTATGTATCTTTTATACCCTTTCCCTCATGGGAAGGGAAGGGAAGGGGAGGTGGGGAGGGGAGGGGAAGGGAGGGGAGGGATTGCAATAAAACAAATAAAGTAGTTTGAGGTCAACAGTTTACCAAGAAAACTTCCCTAATTGTGGGAGAGAATTGTCTATTCACGGACATTTTATGAAATTTCCCCATTTACAAATGCACCTACTCACAAAGCTAACTACTTTAAGGTTCTTCATGCAGCTACTACCAAAGATAAACTTTTAAAAACAGTCACATTACCTTTGTGGAAGGACCCATGCCAATCTTTCCTAACAGTGGCCAGCATTCATTGTCCAGGCAGAAAAATTCCATGTTTATTTTGTGGAAAATGGGAAATCCTTGGAAGATTGGCATGCCATGTCCAAGGCAGTATTTTTGGAAAATAGATTTATCTGTCTTGAATGGAATAATATAGTCATCTGCCAGTCAGTTATTGGCCCATTACCAAAAACACCTCTCTGCAACCATTTTTTTAAAAACATAATTTCAACTTTTACTTTAGAATCATTCAGAAGATACATGTACAGGTTGGTTACATGGGTACACTGCATGATGCTGAGGTTTGGGGTATGAATGACCCTGTCACTCAGGTAGTGAGTATAGTGCCCAATAGCTTTCCAGTCCTTCCTCTAGTAGTCCCCAGTGCCTACTGCTGCCATCTTCATGTCCATGAGTACCATGAGTACCCAATATTCAGCTACTACTTATAAGTGAGAACATGCGGTATTGTTACAAATCACTTTTATGTTTTTAGTCAATTTT
Source organism: Cacajao melanocephalus (assembly GCA_963573385.1). Lineage (NCBI taxonomy): Eukaryota > Metazoa > Chordata > Mammalia > Primates > Pitheciidae > Cacajao > Cacajao melanocephalus. The sequence goes on from CAUYLG010020348.1 coordinate 134,527, forward strand.
TGCATATGAGGATAGGGGCTGCAATATGATATTGTATAAATTGTAAAGGAGTAGGAAACTCAATGGAAGTCAAAGATATGATGGATGGAAGGATGCATGGACAAGTCACTGGCACTCTCTGAACCTCAGTTTCCTCATCTGTAAAATGGGGGTAATAAACCTACCACATGAGAATAAGTATAAAATGCTCAGCACAATGCCTATCATGTAAACATTAGCCTCAAATGTTAGCTAATATCATTATCATCATTATCATCACTACCAACCACCACCACCATCACCACCACCATTACGGCCATCATCAGCATCACAGCAGCCGCAGCAACACAGGGCCACCAGAGCAAGCCTCCGCATCGTCTCTTGAAATCCTACTCCCCGGGCAGATCCTTACTGTTCATCATAGGATTTCTCAGTATGTTCCTCTCTAGCACAGAGGAGATCCAACCAGGATAAGGGGTTGAGAAACAGCATGTTAAAAAAAGTCTTAAATAATGAAGAAGGGTGAGGGTGTTGAAGAGAGAAATAAATTGTTACTTCAAGCACAATGACAAGTCCCAGGAAATATAAATTGGTTGGACACCCTTTGTGTTATTCAAGTTATCCTTATGGATGTTAATCCACCTCATTGGACCCCTTTGCACATGGCGGCTCCCAACCAATGTTCCTGGTTAAATACAAGTCAAGAGAATTGCTTAGAAATGGGCATGTTCTGTGCTTCTCCGAGGACAAAGTTAAGATCATTTGTTCCCTACTCAATTCATCTTTGACCCCTCAAACACATTCTTCAAGAGCAATCTTCCTCTTTAGAAGTTCCTCTCTTGGGTTTTAGAGAACTTTTTGGCTTGAACTCTTTCTAAAATTAAAGCCAACTGCTGTTAACTCTCAGATGTAGTGATATTTCACCCTGGCCAGGGCTGACTATCACAGACGCATCCCAAACCACATAAGTTCTTATTGTTTAAACTGTCTTAAGCAGCTGTTAAAACATACCCCAAGATATCAAAGCCACTCTAATTAACTTCCTGCTTCTTTGGGACTTCAAAGTCTTTCAAAAGTTTTAAATAGGGTTTTTATAGAGAATTTGACCTAATATTTAAAGAAAATTTTGTAAGCTTGCCCAAGAGACTCCAACTTCTCCTTCCCTGTTCCACTCCCATCCCCTCCCCACTCCCCAGAATCTTAAGAGTTCTGAGATTAGCTGTGAGAATTGAGGAGAAATTTTTAAATCTGCCGTACCAAAAAGGTAAATCTCTTTACTGACATCCATGCTATTTCTCAGGGTGGTCATTGACATCTTGTGTAAATGGTCCTCCCTGTGATACCCCTTCTCAACTTGGCAACCTTTTGCCCAACCCTCAAACCAAATCTTCTCTGTGAAGTGCCCCTGATTCTCTTGGGGTGAGGATACTGCTCTCTTTTCCAGCGCCCACACAATCCCCACATCTCTGCTTGGCTTTTATCACGATGAATTGGAATGTGTCCGTTTACGTGTCTGTCTCCCTGTCTAGACCATGAGGTCCACAGGGCAGGAACTGTTTTATAGTAAGCTCTGTGCTTCCACAGCCTAGCGCAGCGTTCTGCATAACCATGAGCAGGACTCAATAGATGTATGATAAATGACTGAGTCCCAACTCATTCTGGGGGAGGTTGGGTTTATTTTAATGTATCCATTCCTTATTGGCTTTTGACCTCAATCCCCAGGTTTTCCATAAACATCATCTTAAAGGCATTATACCAAGAGAATCGCTGCTCTGAGTACCAGTGTCATAAAAATTAGCTAAAACTTGGAAATAAGGCAAAAGTGGTGAGTGGCATACCTTTCCAAGTGCTCCAAAGAACTTTCTAGGAGAATATACTTAGTTCATTTCATTGCTTGCCACTGACTAAAGGTCTCTGGCTTAGTGAAGTTACCTATTATCTTGTACATTTTTGTCCAGCAGAGACACTGATTTCTTTCTGCTGGAACATATAACCTCCAAGACTTGTGGCCTGTTAGACATTAACCAGTTTATATCTAACCCAGCAGTCTTGTCCTAACAATTTTTTTATTAATTTGCCTATAAATATCCTCACTTTTAGTGTTTGAACAGGCAGCACCATCCTACTGGTTTCCTTATTAATGAATGAATTAAATAAAATGTTTGGTAGCACAGGCTTGTAGTCCTAGCTACTTGGGAAGCTGAGATGTGAGGATCCCTGGAGCCCAGGAGGTTGAGGCTGCAGTGAGCCATGACCACACCACTGCACTACAGCCCAGGTGACAGAAAGAGGCTCTAGGTCAAAAAAAAAAAAAAAAAAAAAAAAAAGGTTTTTATTTTGCATTTCCCAGAGTCAGATTTTACCTTTTTAACAATTATTTTTTATTAAAAGTCATAATCCACAGTGACAGTATAAAACCAAAAAGTCTACAGGGTAGGTCCCACGGAGCAGCAGAGAGGCCTGGGTTGGGAGTGCAGGAAGCTGGCTCTGCTCAGAACTCTCTATAACCTCCAGGACCTTCCCTGTGCTTATCTCTCACAGAGGGACAATATCCTAAGCTCCCTGTCTCCCTCACACGGTTACTGAGATAATCAAATGGATCAATTTACTTAAAGGACTTTGGAAGAGTCTAAAGTACCAGTCCTGGTGGGACTCTGTGGCTCATGCCTGTAATCCCAGCACTTTGGGAGGCTGAGATGGGTGGATCACTTAAAGGAGACCAGCCTGACCAACATGGTGAAATCCTGTTTCTACTAAAAATACAAAAATTAGCCTGGCATGGTGGCACGTGCCTGTAATTCCAGCTACTTGAGAAGCTGAGGCACAAGAATTGCTGGAACCCCGAAGGTGGAGGTGGCAGTGAGCCAAGATTGCACCACTACACTCCAGCCTGAGCGACAGAGCGAGATTCTGTTTTAAAATAAATAAATAAATAAAGTACCAGTCCGCCATGAAGCTCTTATAAAGGAAGGCCAGCTTTTCCCCCAGAAAACAATGGTGAGAAGGACAATACATGGAAGGAGACCAGAATGAACATAGATGGGAAGGAGCTGCTGCCATCCCCCCCACCACCCCGGGTTAAGCCACTGTCAGCTCCTGCCTGAACATCGGCAAGAGCCTTCTATGTTTTTTTATTTTTTATTTAATTATTTTTTTGAGATGGAGTCTCACTCTTGTTGCCCAGGCTGGAGTGCAGTGGCACGATCTCGGCTCACTGCAAACTCCGCCTCCCGCGTTCAAATGATTCTCCTGCCTCAACCTCCCCAGTAGCCTTTTAAAGCATCCACTCTTGCCTCCATCCCCATCCAGTCTCCACACAGCAGTGAGTGTTCTTTCCAAAGTGTAGGAAGATCATGTCACGCCTCCATTTCAAGCCCTTCGGTGGCCTTCCAACACTCTTAGGATTACATTCACACTCCCTTCTAGGCCCATGGGGCACTACGTGACCCAGCCCCATGGCTGCTCATCTCAGGGCTTTCTCATCTTTAATCTACTCTGGCTTCACAGGTGCTATTAGGCTTCTCAGGCAGGCATAGCTCTCTCACCTCAGGTTCTTTGCATTTGCTGTTTCTTATGCCTGAAAGTCTCATTCCCATCCCCCTTTCTTCACATTTCTGGCTTCTTTTGATGTCACCTTAAATTTCACACACACCCCAGAAAGAACATCCTTGCCCACCCTTGCCAGAAACATATCTACCACTGTTCTTTCTCTGGCTCTGTTCTTAGCACTCTCCAGCATGGAAAGATATTTATATATGGTCTGTCTCCACCATCAGCAAGAGTGCCTTGTAGTTGCCCTTATGCCTGGCACATTTCTGAACCCGTACAATGCAAATTCTTGAATCCCAAGCACATATTTCAAAAGACTGTAACCAAAAAGCAAAACTCCCAAGCTCACAAAGCGTCAACTCAGTGCTGCTTTCAAGAACAGGGCTCCTCAGAAACGCTCTGCCTAAGGAACAAGTAACAACAGGTCTCACCAGCACTTCATTTCGTAACTCCACAGATATCAAATCACTTCATGAGAAGGGAACAGCCCTTCCTACCAAGAATGAAACGTTACCCAGAAACACGGCTGCATCTGTACCCAGGGCTAGGCTTGAAACAGATGAAAACAACAACCAACTGGAATTCACCGACGTTTCAACAGCACACTGGGGAGAGAAAATCTCGGGCTGCCTCACAGGATTCTGCTGCAGGTTTGCTTCAGGGCATCCAATTACACAGCTCCCTCTCCACAAGCCTTAATCAGAGCCGAAGGGCGCAGCTCCCTTTCCAGGGGATAAGGGCTTTACAGTTTCTGTGATCACTCTTCCCAGCCACTCCAACCGCTGCAGCTCAAGGCCCCCTAACTTCAGGATGTTCCCATAACCCCCTGGGTGGTGCCGGTTCACCTCTGTGAAAAGACACCTTCAACAAGCAATGCTGCCTAAGAGGTGCTGGTTAATGGGATGCCTGTCTCCATTCACAATTTTCACATCAGGGACATCAAACAGCAGCAAACGAGGTCACAGCAGCAAAAAGCTATTTCCTGGAAAAGTGTCTGATAGGGGAAGGCCCCAAAAAGATTTCATTCACTATGTGGCTGGCCCCCTTGAGTTGTCTGGGGATCAGAGGCTGCTGGAAACCTGCCCTAGAAGTCCTTCCCCACATAGGCTTGTGGCCAGCGGGAGTGCTAAGGCAGGGATGCCAACAGGGCTTTCTTGCCATGGGGGAAATATTAGGTTATAGGCCAAGATAAGTTCCTTCTAAGCAGCCGGACCGAGAATGCCTATCTTCAAGTGTTTACCTTCTTCAGGTGCAACAGAATTTTTTTCTTCACCCGTCAACCTGCCACCCGCAATCAAAGGCCAGGCTGCAGCCTTCACAGCCGAACCCACCCAATTGTGCAGCCTCTGCCCAGCCACCCAAGCCGTATCTCAGGGTTCCAAGTTGAAGAGTTTCTCTTATCACTCCCAACCCTTGCCTCCATGAAGATGTTCTTCCCCGAAACACACTAAACTCTTTTGAAACTCAGACAACGACACAAATGAGCTTGTCACCATGCTTTGTTTAACTTTTTTCCTCAGAATATTCTTGTAGCCAAAAATAGAACATTTTCCATTCTAGGGAACAAACAACATCCATGGGAATTAGAGTAGCGCTTCATGCCTCTCCAGAAAATTCCTGCACGCACACTCACGCACACATAAGCTGCTTGCAAGTCCTAAAAAGTCGCTTTCTACAGGTACAGTGGTGAGCAGGAGCCAAAAGTCCTCTGTTTATTTTCTACCGAAGAAAGTTGCCAGATAAATAAATAAATGTGAAAATAAAACACATGAGGGCATCTCAGGGAGGCTTTACAGGACAAATCTAATGTAATCTAGTGTAATGAGTTTGAAAATGGCCCCATTGTCCACCCCTCCTCCCACCCACCATCATCCTAGAATTTGTCTCAAGACTCACCCCTCTAAAATTCCAAAACTTCATGGCCTTTATTCTGGCAAGCTACCATTGGATGGTTAGCCGTGAGGTCTCTCTAAACTTATTCCTTTGATGGAATCATAATTGACACATTTAGGAAAAAAATCTCAATCTTAAATACTGAACTTGGTAAAATGAAGACTTGTGTAAAATGTCAGAAAAACAGTAATCCAGAAATTAGGCTACTAGCACAAGATGTGGCAGTATTTTTTACACCCTTGAGTGTTCTACAAGATTATTATTGACAGCATTTCCACAATCCTCTTTAATGAGACTTACATGGCTACAATGACATTTTTAAGCTGGAATATGCAGCCCATTGACTATCTGCCACCTCTCCAAAACAAGGATTGTGTTAGCTATGAGGTCTGCAGGGGCTATGTATTTATATGCAGCTGGTAAGAATTTAGAAATGAGGATTAAGAAAAGGAAAAGTCCTTTAAAATACCTGGATCTATTGCTGACACCAGAAGTAGGAAGAACTAATAAGCCAATGTAGGAACAGTGAAGGAAAGACCAAGAAATGGGGAAATGCATGAGAACAGTGGAGGAAAATGGGAAGTAAGAAACAGAAAAGAATCTGAACGTCAGACACTAATTGATGGGTGAGTGGAGGTGAACAAAAACAGACTGACTGACCCAAGCTGGGGCCATGGGAAGATAAGTATGGCAAGAGAAAGGGGACAGGAAGGCCAAAGGGAGAAGGAGGCATATAGCCTAGTAGTTAGAGTTCAGTTATTTACCAGCCAGGTTACGTTGGCCAGTTCACCATTCTGAAGCTCAATTACTTGGTATATTAAGTGGAGATAATAGAATCTCATGCAGGAGCATGTGGATTAAATGAGTTAATATATAAGATGCTTAGAACAGTGGCTGGTTCCGAGTAAACATTCAATAAACATTAGCTATCATTATTACCAAAAGACAAACATACTGCAAATTTCCATCCGAAAATATTTGCTTATGGGTTAGACCTTCAGTTATACTGTCCTTGCATTCTTCTAACACATACAGAAGCACAAAAATTATGAGGAGATGTGAACCCAAGTGCACCGGTGAAAGAGATTGCAGGATAGCGGTCCAGACGCTGACAAGTACTTGGAACGATTAGCACCTAGAGATTGAATGAAAGGGAATTCATAGCTGAGAATTTGTCGCAACCACTGTTCCCATTTTCAACTTTGATACTTCATTCAGTCAACAAACATCATGCAAGCAACTCTTGAAGCTTGCACACATTTGGTCTCGCCCCAGCTTATCTTTCTAGAATCAACTTGAGCCTCTTCCACCAACCTCACCATTTTGTAGCTGCACTAGGGTAATAATTCAATAGACATTTCTTGCTCCTATGATCCTGCCCTCCTGCATTTACTCAAGTTGTTTGCTCAGCCTGGAATTTCCTTTCCTATTTCTGTAGTCTAGCAAGATATTAGTCATCCATCCAGGCCAAATGTTGTGTTGGTTTCATACCCTCCCCTTTCTTCTCCCCCATTGGTTAGCAGGATGAATCCTCTTCACCTCAGTTCCCTTGGCATACAAATGGTAAATATTAATACACATACCTTATTATGGGTTGAACCGTGTCCCTCAAAGATGATATTTTGAAGTCCTGATCCTTTGTGTGTGACCTTATTTGGAAACAGAATCTTCACAGAAGTAATCAAGTTAAAATGAGGTCATTAGGGTGGTCCCTAATCTGACTAGTATCCTGATAAAATAAGAAAATTTGGAGGCTGGGAGCCGTGGCTCATGCCTGTAATCCCAGCATTTGGGAGGCCGAGGCAGGCAGATCACTTAAAGTCAGGAGTTCAAGACCAGCCTGGCCAACATGGTGAAACCCTATCTCTACTAAAAATACAAAAATTAGCTGGGCATGGTGGCGCATACCTGTCATCCCAGCTGCTCTGGAGGCTGAGGCAGAAGAATCACTTAAACCTGGGGGGCGAAGGCTGCAGTGAGCCAAGATTGTGCCACTGCACTCCAGCCTGGGAGACACAGCAAGACTCCGTCCCAAAAAATAGAAAAAAAGAAAGTTTGGACAGAGACAGATGTACAATGAAGAGACAAAGGGAGAACTCTAGGTACAGGTGGAGGATTGAAGTGACGCATCTATAAAGTCAAGGAGCCACCAGAAGCTGGAAGAGAGGCATGGACCAGACTCACCCTCACAGCACCCAGAAGGACCCAACTCTGCCATCACCTTTATTTCAGACGTCTAGCAGAGCTGTGAGAGAATACATTTCTGCTATGTAGAGCCGCCCAGTTGTGAAACTTTGTTAAGACAGCCCTAGGAGACTCATCTGCACCTCCAACACAGCACATGCTTGGTCTCCATGGGAGAGCTCTGAGGTCGGGAACTGAGTAGCATTTGTCTCTGGATCCTCAGGCATCTGGCATCATCTGGCAGGTAAAAGACTCTCTAAACTCTAAATTCTTATTAAGTAACTCTCTAGGAGTCCACAGTCTAGACTAGGGGTCGGCAACCCCTGGGTTGTGGGCCAGATCCAGCCCACTGCCTGTTTCAGTAAATAAAGTTTTATTGGAACACAGCCACGCTCATCCGTTTGTTTTGTCTATGGTTGATTTCACACTAAAACCGCAGAGCTGAGTAGTTGCAACAGAGACTGTATGGCCTGTAAAGCCTAAAATATTTACTCTCTGGTTCTTTACCAAAAAATTTTACTGACCCCTGGTCTAGAATGAAAGAAACATAAATGAAGCATCGCAATAGAATAAAATCAGTTCTATAACACAGATAGGTGCAGAAAAGAGAATTATGGGTTAAATCAGTATTTATAGAGAGGATGACATTTTTAAAGTGAGAGAGAGAGTCTAGTTGGAAAAGGCAAAATACGTCATTTATTGCCTCTACTGTGTTATCTGGACTAACAACCTTTGCACTAGTGGTTGCAGAGTGGTTGAAGGCTGGAGTTGTAGAGCTGGTTTGGGGGGAAATTATGATGGGTTCATTCTCCATCCCTTGAGTTGGACTGGCCAGTGGCATATCCAAGATGAGATGTCTACTCACTAAACATTGCTGAGAAGCCTAGGTCAGAGGCACAGATTCAGGGCTTAACACAATACAGATGAAGCCTTCACAGGAAGAGAGAAGCTTACCCAGAAAGAGTAGGAGGTGAGGAGGGAAGACAGTTACACAGGAAATTCAGGGAACTTCAGAACTTAGCAGTAGCAAAGGAAGAGGAAAAGCCCCTGAGGGGCCTTTTTACAGAGAGGAGAGACAGGAAAAAAGGAGGAAATGCTGTCCCTTGGGCCCAGGAAAAGAGGGTCCAGCAGTCCAGAGACCAGGAGAATGGATCCAACATATTTAGCAACCAAGAGGCCAATGGCCTGGTGACAGTCACTTCAGCTACTCATCACTAGCACAAGTTACTCCTCAAACTGAACCATAGGAAGAGGGGACATCAGTTATCATAAATAGAAAACGATAGAGACTAAGAGAAAGGGAAAGAAAAAAATCAAGAAAAGGAATGAGAAAAACACAGAAATTGAAGATAACAGGGCTGAAATTAACACCTCGTCCATAAAATTTATGTTATACACATTCTATATTAATTTTATACTTTATCTAAATTCAACAGGGCTATATGAAAAAAAAAAAAAAAAGAAAATTCTACCATTTGAGACAACATGGATGAACCCAGAGGACATTACGCTAAGTAAGCCAGACACAGAAAGACAAACACTGTATGATCTCGCTTATATATGAATTCTAAACAAATCGAACTCATAGAAACACAGAGTAGAAAGGTGGCCAGAGGATGCAGGATATGATACAGGGAGGAGATTTTGGTCAAAGGGTACAAAATTTCAGTCATAAGAGAAGTTCTATAGATCTAACATACAACCTGGTAACTATAATTAATAATACTATACTGTATGCTTGAAAATTGCCAAGAGAGAAGGTCTTAAGTGTTCTAATCACAAAAAGAGATAACTGTATGAGGTGAAAGATATGTTAATTGTGGAATCACTCCAAGTGTATGCCTGTAATTGTCCCCTCTTATTTACGGGGAATATGATCCCCAGTGGGTGCCTGAAACCACAGATAATACTTAACCCTTCATATACAATGTTTTGTCCTGACGTACGTATCTACGATAAAGTTTAATTTATAAATTAGGCACAGTAAGATAATGACAATGATAACTAGCAAAAAAAAATTATAACAATATACTATAAAAAGTTATACAAAGGTGGTCTCTTTCTCTCTCTTTCTCAAAATATCTTACTGTACTATTTTCACTGATTTTTGGACCTCAGCTGACTGTGGGTAACTGAAACCCTGGAAAGAAAAACCATGAATTAAGGGGAACTACTGCATATCAAAACATCACATAGTATACCTTAAATATATACAATTTTAATTTTTCAATTGTACCTCAGGAAAGCTAGCAGAAAAGAAATAAATTCAACAAGGCTGAAAATTAATCAAGTGCATATGATTCATTCTTTTAGACAGCCCAGAAAATTCGATAACTGACTTAAAGCACATTAACAGGTTTTAAAGTAATCCCAGCTACAAATTATTGACTGCCTGCTCTGCGCCAGGTGCTGTGCAAGTTGCTTTAGATGGATTACCTCATTTGATCCCCACTAAAACCCTGTGTAGCAAATACATAGTAAAGTATAATTTATGAGTTTTAGATGAGGAAGTTGTCGTTCAGAAATGTCGCACAACCATACACCATTCTGGGAAGGAGGAAAATGGGCAGCACAGAAAAAGGGACGGAACCAGAGTCAATATTTATAAATTGCTTACTCTATGGAAGTATTACTATAAGAATGTTAAATACTTTGGCTCATTTCAGCCTCACAACAACCCGTATGGAAGAGGGGATGGTAAGTAAATGAATTTAAAGAGGTTGCCGAAGCTTAGAAGTGAGTGGAAAACTGTGGTTTTCCAAAGAAATCTCTCAGAATTCAAAAATGAACAAAATATGGAGCTATTTGAAGGTAAGATCAGTCTAAGTCAATGCTAAAATAATACAAGATAACTCTAACTGCCTTCTGAGATGTTTCTGAAGAGTTCCTCTGACCTTGAATGGAGGAAAACAGAACCACCGCCCTCCCTGACCCCCAGCTCCTACAGTCCACCCCCAGGAGAGGGGAAGGCCCCAAAGAGGTGGCACTGGCTTGAAGGTTCTCCTCTGTGTCATAAGGGGTGGGACCACATGACCCTGAATTTCTTCCAGAATTAAACATCAATGGTTCCAAGCACATGACAGAGTCTGGCAGGTAAAGGGACTACGATGAGTACTTATCACACAAGGAATTCAACTGAGGTTTTTAAAGGCCCCAATAAAGACTGTGTAAAAAAATGGTCCAATTGTCAAAAATCACTTCCCTGCCTTGGACAGGCTTTGCTCTGCAAGGTTTCCGTGTCCTTGCTTTACACAACTCCTGATGTTCCAGTACAAGGTTGTGATCCAGGCCCCTCCTTGTCCTCATTCATGCATTCATTCCACAGACAAAAAATCCTTCTCTGAAATGTAGGTCATCCATTTTAGTGAACACTTAGAAGATGATCTTGAAATAATTGAGCACACTAAAAAACAAGGGAAAGGCCTGCTTAAGAACAGCCAATGTTCATAATGCCTGATGGAAGACAAGAAAATAGATTGCTTGTTCTTTATCATGATTCTAATTAAGAATTTGGGTTCTTTGTTGTTGACAATGGAGAAATAAAACCCTCATACTCTGCTGGTAGAAATTCTCACTGCTTCTGGAAGATAATCTGGCAATTCTTATCATGATTTTAAAGTAAGTCAAGCCCTTTAACTGTGGAATTCTCCTTCTAAGTATATAAGCTTAGGAAAAGCATCAGAAAAGCAGGATGAGAGAAATAGTACCATATTTTGCTCAGGCTCTGGGTTCATAGTGCCTGTGCTATAATAATGCTTACTTACATGATCCACTTAACCTCTGTGCCTCAGTTTCCTCATCTGAAATATAGAGAAGACAAAGTCTCTGCATCACAAAGTTAACATCAACTGAGTTTAAAAGTGTAACATAAATTTATTTTCTCTCTCCTGTTTTTTTTGAGACAGAGTCTTGCTCTTTCCCTAGGCTAGAGTGCACTGATGTGACATTGGCTCATTGCAACTACCACCCCCCACAAGTTCAAGCAGTTCTCATGCCTCAGCCTCCCAAGTAGCTAGGCTTACAGGTGTGCACCACCATGCCCTGCTAATTTTTGTATTTTAGTAGAGACAGTGTTTCTACTAAACATGTTGGCCAGGCTGGCCTCGAATTCCTGACCTCCAGTGATCTGCCTGCCTCGGTCTCCCAAAGTGCTGGGATTACAGGCGTGACCCGCCACACCCAGCCTCTCATTTGTTTCTCATAAAAATTACACAAGGAAGGCAAGAAAGATATTGGCCTAACATAATCAATAGTAAGCAGTCTCAATTAAATATAGGTTCTTTTTATTAGTATCACATATATTACAAAGACATAAAGATGTTCATTATATTATTTATTGTAGTGAAAATGTGTCAAAAATTAATTGTTCAACAATAAGAGAACAGTTAAATAAATGATACTTTCATAGGATAAAATAGGCAGATATTTAAAATGTTGATTTCAGAGAGAAGTTAACAAAATGGGAAAAATTCATCAAATAATGTTAAGTGAAAAAGGAAGTTGAGTAGTTGGACGGATTGTATGATCCCAATTTTGACATGACATTGCAGTATACTGAATGCAGTCTTTGCCCAACTCCCCTTTGTGAAGTACATGTCCCTCTCCAGCTGCTAGGAATATCACTGCTGATAGCACACAGCTGCATCCCTCATTGGGAATCGTCCTTGGCCCTAAAAATAGAATCATCCAGAATTAGCCCCTCTAGGGGGCCAAAGACTCACTGATGCAAGGTTACAAAAGCTGGGCCAGTTACCTTACTTTGGGACAATTCTAAAGGGCCACCCCAGTTCCACAGCTCCCGCCATGATCAGCTGAGTCTCAGCTGCAACTGCATCTGGAGTCAGATTCTCCTCTGCACAGCACGGTCCTTCCTACTTTCCTACAGGGGCATCTCCTGAATGCATGCTCCCAGTAAGCATTCAGCAGGCAGTTCTCAGAGTCTGTTTCCAGGGAACCTGATCTAAGATATATTTACATCAAAATATAGTGAAGAGATGGAGCATAGTAGATTTTGAGGGGCGATGAAACTATTTTGTGTTATACTTTGGTGGATACATGTCATTATACATTTGTCCAAATTCATGGTATATACAAGAATGAACCCCACTGTAAACTATGGACTTTGGACGATAATGTTGTCTTGCTGCAGGTTCACCAGTTGTAACAAATGTCTACTCTGGTAGGAAATGTTGATAATAGGGGAGGATCTGCACGTGTTAAGGAAGTGGGCACGTGGGAACTCTCCGACCTTCTGCTCAATTTTGCTGTGAACCTAAAACTGCTCTAAAAAATTTAATCTATTAAAAACATGTATTATAAGGGAATAGTTCTGAGTAATGAAATTTCTGAAGTTTCCAAATTCTGTACGAAGAGTATATGCTACTTATTTTAAATGAATAAAATGACATTGTTTTGAAAGAAGCAGAGTCCTCCCTGGACTGTTACAATTAATTAAGCCCATGAATGTCAACACATAGATTTTGTTTTTCTTCTTGATTTCAAACTGAGTTTTCTTTAGAAATAGGTAAATGCTTTCATTTAAATGGCATCACTCGAAAGTAATGAGCCTAGATTAAACATACACACATACACTTCGGAGTATAAGCGTCTCAACCTGGTCATCATATCCTAAAGATCTCCTGAAGCTTAAAATCTAACTCCTTACTCTGGGAGAACTGATCTCATATTCTATGTTATTTACTAGTCACACAAGAAAATCAGCCTCATCGTTTTGTAATAGTACTGTGGTGATTTATTTTTTTAAATCTTGCCCATTTTCCTACTCACCTCATTGTCCACTCAGATTCTGAAAACCACTGGAAGTTTCAAAAGATCCAATTTTTCCTCAGAGGATTAAGATTTTTCTTCACTGAGGATATTCAAAAAATGTGCCAGAGATTTTGACAGTAGTTTCAGAAGAGGAGGCTTAAGACATCTGGAGCTATGACACTTGGTTGGAGTATGAGCTCAGCCACCTAGAGTAGCTGCTTGGAGAACACAGTGCTTTGAATGGATTGGCTTTGGGTATTTGTTGAAAGTAAAATCCACCATGGAACTTCAGCTTAGATTTTAAAATAATAATAAAACCTTAGAAGTAACTATTTGAGTCAGATTTTCTACTTGTGGGTACAGAACATCTCCTTCTATGGATAAATGCCAGATTATTGTTTTGAGATCAGAAAAAGCCATCAAGATATAAGGAAGCTGGGGGTGAAAGAAAGCAGCCTGTGAAACCTCCCACTCAAATAGTATATACTGCTCTCAGAGAAGTTATTATAACTATCGATAAAGGGGGAAAAAACAGACAAAGCTTTTGGCTTTACATTTTTTGTATCATCAGTCTTACCTTTGTGAAGATATACAATGTTCTTGCATCAGCAGCTGTTAGGGTTTTTTCCCGCAAGAAATATCAAGTACAGCCTGATGTGATATAGGATATCCAGGTAAAAGATTTTCATATTTAGAGGGGTAATACTGCATGAAGTCCAAGGAAATAGCTTGTTTTTAAAATGGTAGTCTTTCTAGTAATCCAAATTCTGGGAGTCTAACCCAAGAAAATAAGCAGAAATGTAGGAAAAACTTCATGCACAAGGATATCAATCATAATGCTATTATTTATGTATAATAACAACAGTGAGAATAAGCTAAATGCTCCGCACGAGGCAAATGGTTTGAGTAACCCCTGCTGCATCAACTCACTAATGTTTCTGAAGATTTTATAATAAGAAAAAATAGTCATAGTGTTGAATGAACAATGCCGAATATACAGTTCTATGCCTGATATAATGCTAATCACACACACACACACACACACACACACACACACACGTACACACATCAAGTAAGCATTGAAAAACAACTAGAAGGAAAAACAACAGAATGTCACCAGCCAGGGGATGTCTTAGTGAAGTTTTATGTAATTTTTTCCCTTTCTTCTACTTGTCTGTATGTTACTCATTTCTTTTAATGAAATAGAAATTATAAACCTTATATTATAAAAATAAAAAGAGGAGGAGGAAGAGAATGGCTATACCTTCACCCTGGTTACTGAGGTGATTAGGGAAAATAAATGGAAGAAGCCTCTGGTGGATCATTGAAATCAGTCACCAGGTTACTAATATGGAAAGCAGAAAATGAGCAATGTAAGAAATTGACCTAAAAGAACATGTTAAAATAAGAGAGAAAGAGAAGGCACTGTAAGAATCTGCATTAGGAAAGTATTTTGAAATGTTCATCAGTGTGGTTTTCTCGTGTTTCTTTTCTTCCACTCAGTGAGCTGCGTATTTGGAACCACTTGTTCAAAAAGAAAGAAAACTCTAAAACCCTATCTCAAAATGAGACCCTGTCTTAGAAAGGAAAACCACAAATCCGTTCTTGGCCTGGGTTTTAGAGCCCACGGCCACTGACGAGTAGAAGAATTTGTGACATGAAGTAAGAGAAAGTCTAGCTGACCTTCAATATTAGAAAGCTTTGCCCAGATTAGGATGAAAGGGAGACGTGGAAAGCAATCTGAGATTGCTGGACGCTGGTGGATCCTCAACAGTGGGTACTGCAGCCTGGCCCAGCCCACTGACCTTGTGAAAATGGGAAAAGAAATGCCTCAAACCCCGTGCAGGCTTGAAGATATGTGCGCCCCTTTCCCAGGTAAAATCTTGGAGGCTGCAAGATGGCTGGGGAGAAAATGTGGCCATGTGAGATCTAAGCAGCCCAAAGCGGCTGGGTTTCCCCATGCCAAAATGATGCGGAAGAGAAGTTGGATTCCTGTATGCCTAAGAGTACTCAGGAGGAGTGAATTCTACCAGTACCCAGCTACCCGGCCACCCAGCAGGACATGGAGGGACCGAATATCTTTTATGCTCCCGAGGGCCCACTGAGTAGCCCAGGGCCTTATTAGTTTCAGTGCGTTCCTGTGTCCAAGGAACTGCATCCAAGAGAGACGCAGAAGTAGCAGAAAGAGCCATCAGCTTTGAAAGGGCTCTGAGATGAGAACAAAATGTCCCCAGCAATGACCTCTTGCCTGAGGACCAGGAACCAGGCCGAATGATGGTCGTCTCAGGGACTTCCTTACGTTAAGCCCCCAGGAAACACAATGTAATCATGGGGAGAGGTGGTGCTTAACTGACTGAAATTTAATTTCCAATACTCAAACGAATGAGAGTGCAAATGAGAGATTAGCTATGTCATTAATACTAAGATGCCATCGATTATAAAATACATCATTAATTTGTGTGCTACCAAGAAAGAAAGATGCCCCCAATTAATCTATGCAACAATGCTGTCTCTGTTTTAAATTTTTATTTTACACTTGCTGAAAAAGCTCTTTAAGACTTGTTAGGATGTAGATTTTTATTACATGTCACTCTTGTACACATAGAAAGAAAATAAATGTATTAAGAAATTCCTGAACTTATCTCTTCAGAGTCTAACTCTTCTACATCACTGTTTATATTTTTCTCCTCACTATTTTTTCTCTGTTGGTGATGAAACATTTCTTACTGGTATCTCCACCCTTGACTTCAGGTTTTCTTCCTAAATGTTGTCACCCATTCTGAAAGTTTTCATTTGAGTTCATTCTCGCTTAGCATGTACCAAGAGGCGATGATTTTTTATATAACTCTGTATCACAGTTTCATATACTTATAGTAATTTAATTATCTTACCCTGTATGACTCTGTAGCTTAGAAGTGATTCTTATAAATTTGCCTTTGCTTTACTAATATACTTATACTCCGCCTATGTTTCAGAACATTTCTGTTCATTATAAGTTTTCATTTCATTGCTGAAACTCAGGATAATCTTTTTGAAAATATTTCAAACAGCAACTAAAGTCCACCTGGGTAATAGCAGCAATGTACATTATTCAACTGAAGAGGTAACAACATCTAAATACTTATGGCCATGTTCACACACACATAGACAATGACAAATATATCAGCACTGCCACCCAGCAAATAGCAATTCAAACATGCCACCGATTATTAGATCGTGATTTCAGAGATGTTAGCATACAAAAAACATGTATTGGAATTAATAAAATATGGTAATTTGAGTTAAAGGAAAATTTAACGTACATTTTTTACACACCTTAACTTATAGAACAAAGTTATATCCACTGCACTGGTGCAAGGCCCTCCCCATACAGCAATGAGAGACTATCGCTTGCATTTTAAACACATCCACCTAAGATTTTCATTAGCAGGCTGGCCACAGGACAAAGTCCGAAGTCCTTAGTCTAATGTGATCTCATGATCTCTAGCCAGAATCGGTTAAGCAGGAACAGAATCCCTGAGCTGCTGACATCAAGAGGAAGGTTATATGGCTTCACACAGGAAGTGTCACAGCATGCATTCTTCTGTCTCTCCAAAGAAGACATTTTCAGCCTGGCCCTTAATCAAGTGGTGAGTCTTCCTGACAAACAGCAGACTATAAACTTCCCTTCATGATGTGGCTGCAGCACAGTCTTTAAAAATACATTTTTATATATAAAAAATTTTTTTAATGTTTTTATATTTTAAAAGTGTATATATAGACATATATATATATATATATATATATGGAAAGAGAGGATACACATGTGGCTAACAGCTTAGGTTTCTAGTCCAACCAGTATGTATTTAAATCCCAGATCTGTACTTATTTTATTGTATGACAAGTTGTTTAACTTCTGTGTGGCAGAGACTGGCTAGATACTCACCAAAATGATCTCCTCTTTTCCTAAGTGTATAAGAAGCTTATATTTCCCAGCCCCCTTGCATTTCAACAGAAACATGTAATTGATTTCTGGTCAATGAAATTTGAGCAAAAGGAATATAACACTTCTAGGCCTAGGTTCTAAACCCTTCTGTATGATTTCCACTTCCGCTCTCCTTTCTCTTGACAGCTGCCACCAGATTCAGAGGACCTAAGGGAGAATTCTGAGACCCATATGAAAGGAGCCTGAATCCAATCTGTGAATAACTATGTGGCATAGACACCCTGGACCACTAAAGTACGTGGACATGAGCAATAAAATAAGGCTTTGTGTGTTATGGTAGTTACCACACTCTGTTTAATACATGCTATATACCTCAGCATCTTCACCTGTGGCAAAGACCATGTTAATTACTCAAAGGAGTAGCACAATGCCTGCCACATGGTAAGCACTAAATAGTAGAAACTACGTTACTATTGGTGTAGACATCATCATTGTTATTACTGGGGCAAAGAACTCAGATACAGATATTGAACAAGCAGGCAGCTTTTTGCAGCATATATGAGAGGGAAGTAAAACTTTTCTAAATATCAACTGGTGCAGACTTATGTAAAGTGAAATTTGAGCAACCACATTTTCAGACACCAAGAATCATCTGCAAATAGTAAGTAATAAAGACCCTGAAACAAGGAAGTGACTGATTCCTGAGCAGACAGCGTAGGTTAAGGACCAGCATCAGAGTCACAAGGAGGTCAGCAGAATCTAGGAGAAAAGGAATCCACACCACGCAAGAACAGAAACTGCTCCCCAGGGCCACACTGGGCAGTGTTTCTCAGCAGTGCCCCAGGGAAGAGGAAGTAGTTGTCATCATCAAAATTCTACCCCTTGAATATAGAATTAAATTAATATAAAATTAATATAGAATTAAATACATGTAGTTTTTATTGTTCCCATAAATTTATCAGAGACCTTCCTGGAGAATGATATAGAGACATCCCCGTCCTGCCATTTGGAGTTTTTCTCATAAATGAAGTGAATTCTTCTTGTCATTGCTTTAACAAGCTTTATTTCTAATTGTGTGTACAACACATTCTACCGACATTTGAGACTCCCAAGTAAATCTTGTCAATTGTTTATTCATTCATTCAAACATTTATTGAGCACCTACTCTGTGCCAAGCACTGTGTTACCAGATATACAGCAGTAGCAAAACAAATGTAGTTTCTGCCCTCATTGTTCTTAACAGGGGGCAGGGGAGGAGACAGACCAGAAAAAGGTAAACACATAACAAATAAATGTGTAATTACATATGAGGAAAGTGCTCTGAAAGTGAAAAAAAATGAAATCATTAAGTTTCTGATAGAGAAGAACAAGACGGACTGGCTTTAGCGAGAGCCTGTGGGGAGCCCTGCCTGAGGAGATAATGTTTAGCATAAATATGAAGAAACAGGACTTGACCAGGGGTAAAGTGCTTCAAAGTGTAAAGAAGGATCTTGGGCAGGGAAAGAAACATTTCGACAACTGCAAAGAAGCTACTGTAATTGGAACCTAAGGGTGAACAAGGTGAATGCGGCGCAAGGTGGGATTGGAAAGGTAAGGAAGTATTAGATTGTGCAGGGTCACAAACAAAGCTGGGGTCTAAGCCAAAGGCATAGTTGGGGACCTTTCCAAGTGCAACGGAAACCACAGGAGGGTTTTAAGTGGATGCTGTGATGTGATCTGGCTTGCAATGTTTAAAGCTCATTCAAGATTACCAAGTGGAGAACTGGCTAAAGGAGACAAGAGAAGAAGCAAGAAGACGCATTAGAAGGCTGTTTCCATTCTCAAGCATAAGCTAGTGGCTAGCTGGATGAGCAAGGGGCAGTGACTGTGACAGGAGGGACATATGTGAGAGATAATTTGGAGGTAAATGCTTTAGGACTTGCAGATGTGAGAGTGAGGGCAACAGAGGCATAAATGTCAACCTTCAGATTTTCTGCTTAACCAGCTGGGTATATAAATGTGCATTTTACAGAGATGAGAAAAGACTGAGAATAAAATGGATTGGAGAATAGAGAAATCAGAAATTCCATTTTGGACTTGTTACTTGGAAGCTATCACAGAAGCTTGGTGTCCCAACACTTCTTTCTGAGTTTCCTCCCAATCTCCCCTAACAATAACTCTCTGATCATCAATTTGGACTTTTTCTTGTCCCCTGAAAGCCTCCAACAGTAGGAAAAATCTTTCACTCTGAATGATTCTACTCCCTATTTTCTACCTATCAAAATCATATTGATCTACTCCCACCCGCATTTAGCATCAAATTATTTAGATCATTCATTTGAAGTGCCACATGACAGTAATGAACGGGAATTAATAGTAAAAACTTTGGATTCACTCACATCTGGGTTTTAACCCTGGCTCTGCTATTTGCTGGTTGTATGATGAACTGAGCAAACCACTTAAACTCTTTAAGCCTCAGTTTCATATCTGTAAAATGGCATAGTCAACCCACCATGGTAGACACTGCTATTTAGGCACCCAGTGTAAGTTCTCCTCTCATTTTTTCTTCTTATAGCACCCCAGTTTTGTTCAGTGTAACAATGTGCCCAGCTAAAATGCTCAAGCAACTGGCTTCCTTAAAGCTGGTGGTAGCCTATTGACATTGTTCTGGCTACTAGTATATAAGAGCAAGTATGCTTGGATTTCTGGGAAAGCATTGCTTTTCTTATATAAGTGGCCCACGCCCACTCCTCCATCCTTCATCCTGCTTTACACACAAATGTGATGCTTGAAAGGGCAGCAACTATGACTGTGGAGCTAAGAACTGTACAGCAGAAATATAGAGGAGCCTGTGTCCCTGGTGCTCCTAACCAGGGCAACAAACTCCAGGCTTTTTGTAGCGTGATATAAATAAACTCCTTACTTGTTTAAGCCAGTTTTTTTTTTTTTTTTGGCTTTTTTGTGGCCAGTCAGCAGATACATTTCAACAAACCCATCTATTTCACGGGCTGATTTGGTACATATTAAATAAGCAATGTCTATGCAATGCTCAGTAGCTACTGGTATCATGTTACTCTTATCTTGCTATTTAAATCATTTTGGTATACATGTGCCTTGTCCCCTCAATAGACTGTACATGACCTCAAGACAGAGATTTCGGTAGCTTTTGGTAATCCGTCCTCACACATAATGGGTGTTCAACAAGTCCATCGACAAGGTGACCACCCTTTCCTCTTCTGGAGAACATCAGCCCAAATTGTCTTTATTCCTCCTCTTTTCTCCATCTATTGCTTTAGTTTTCATCAGCAATGCCAGCTTCAAAGAGACGTTTTTCTGTGATTTTTTTTAAATAGATTTTATTATGTATATTTAAGGTATATAACATGTTAAGGGATAGTAAAAAGGTTATTATAGTGAAGCAAATGAACATAGTCATCATTTCACATAGTTGCCCATGGCAAGAGCAGCTCAAATCTACTCATTTACAATGAATTCTACACACAGCACAATTATAATTAATACTTAAGATAATTATACCTAAGATCTTCATGTTGTCGATTAGATTCTAGACTCGTTCATCCTGCGTATCTACCACTTTCTATCCTCTGACCTACCTGTCCCCATTTCCTCTTCACTCCCTACCCTTGCCTCAGTAACCACTGTTTTGTTCTCTATCTCTATATATTTCAATGTATTTATTTTATTTTTTCTTATTGAGGTAGAGTCTCACTTTGTCACCCAGGCTGGAATGTAGTGGCATGATCATGACTCACAGCAGCCTCAACCTCCTGGACTCAAGCTATTCTCCCATCTCAGCCTCCTGAGTAGCTGGGACCACAGGTGGGTGCCATCATGCCTGGCTATCTTTTACATTGGTTTTGTAGAGACAGTATCTCACTATGTTGCCCAGGCCAGTCTCAGGTGATTCTCCTACCTCAGCCACCCAAAGTGCTGGGATTACAGGTATGAGTCTCAGTGCCCAAGAGTGAATTTTTTGTTTTTAGATTCTACCTCTGAGAGCATATTCTACACGTGAGGTCATATTCCACATATGAGATCATGTGGTATTTGTATTTCTGTGTCTAGCTTATGTCACTTACCATAATATCCTCTAGGATCATTCACGTTGTGGCAAATGGCAAGAGCTTGCTCTTTTTTAGGGCTGAATACTATTCTATTGCATATACATACCACAGTTTCTTTATCCATTTGTCCACTGATCAACACTTAGGTTGTTTTCATATCTTGCCTATTGTAAATAATTCTGCAGTGAACGTGGGGGTGAAGATATCTTTAAAAGGTGGTGATTTCATTACCTCTGGGTTTATGCCCAAAAGAGGGAAAGCTAGATCAAATGGTAGTTCTATTTTTTCCTACAGTCTTATTCTTTTGTAAGATTTATACCAGTGGCCTCTCAGGCAGGCCTGATCTTCCCAAAAAACTAGAGAATATTTGGGAATAATCTCTGTAACTGTCATTTCTCACACACTAGTCTTTGACGGTGGTTCAGACATTGTGGAATGATCTTTCACCTCCTTAGTAGAGCTGCCTATGGCTTCTTTCTTTTTTTACCCACTCTCTTAAAGCAAAAAAAAAAAAAAAAACATAAGTCAGAGTCATCACTAAAGAGAAAAGTCAAACAGTATTAATGCTCTAGAGACATCAAATGTATTATGAAAAGGAAGTGTTTAAGTGGAAAATATCCACCTATGGAAATAAAACTGCAGGCATCTGAGCTAAGTATGAAACCCGGTTAATGGATGTGAGAAATGGTGAGAAGCTCTTTTGCCATGGAGTCAAGTCTCTGGCAAATGATCTTTGATGAATCCAAATTTGCATTGGGATTTGAGATTTTCCATGCTCTTGTATTTCATCAGCTGCTTTGAGTTACTTTTAAAGAAACACATTTTTAATAAGAAATTTTCGACAGAGAATCCAGTGCAGATGTAATTCTCTGGAACAATTGTTTCCTCTGCTGATGGCTTTTTTCCCCCACAGTGCCCACTTGCAACAGTAATTAAAACCCTAAATCCACTCAAAATTTTTGTTTCATCAGTCACCTCCAGAGATCCTTCAAAAGTCTTTGTGGAAAGAATGTCTTATCAGAGATGCAATATGCTAAGACAAAAAGCCTTAGATCTTTCAAATTTGGAGTCATACATTTGAAATATGCAAGAACTTTTGAAGTGACTATAAAGTTATTACAATGAAATAAAAACCCAAGATTAGATGCCATAGGATAGCTTAATCCCCTTGGGGGGGAAAAAAGACTAGGGTTTTTTTTGAGATTTTTATACAAATTACAAACACATTGAAGAATTTAGTGATATATATGTTACAGACATGGACCAACACTTCCCCTAGTGCAGACATGAAACAGCCTAATTTAGCCATGACATAGAACATCTTTCTGGGTCTCTCCCTAATGGAGACAGAGTGTATTTAAATCTGATGTTTACTCATCAGTTGAGTCTTTGAAGCTTCTTAAAGTGATTCAAGAATGAGCTCTCCTTCCCTATTTCTTCCTCCTCCTCACTACCTTCTCCTTCTCCTTCTCTGGCATTGTTACTTTCCTAAAAGCACCATTATCCTGCCAACAACACAAGCAGGCAACTTCCAAGGGTAACACAGGCTGTTTCTTTTCAGGGCCTACTTGAGCCATTTCTCTGTAATTTAATTTCTTTTTCATCTGCTCCCTTCCTGTTCTACATTGTTATTATTATTACTGATTGAAATGGGGTTTCCCTTGTCACCCAGGCTAGAGTGCAGTGGCAAGAACAAAGCTCACTGCAGCCTCAACTTCCTGAACTCAAGCCATCCTCCTGCCTCAGGCTCCCAAGTAGCTGGGAATTCAGGCACATGCCATCACTTTCAGCTAATTTAAAAAAAAATTATTTTTCATAGAGATGGAGGGGAGGTCTCACAACATTGGCCAGGCTGGCCTCAAACTCCTGGACTCAAGGGATCCTCTCAACTTAACCATCTAAAGTGTGGGGATTACAGGCATGAGCCTGATGCAAGATAAGAAAATACACCCAGCCTATTTGCTTATCTTGCACCAGGTCTCCTGATGTCCACTCCTTCCTCACTCTAATCCTTACAACACAGTGTTTCCAAATTAATAATCCTAAGGGCAGCTAATGAATCACCCCCTCCCTCACTCATAAAACTCTGATATTCACTTTGCCTGTCTAGGGGCCATTACAGGGGTTAAGCCACAATTTACCTTTTTGGTTCAACATGCGTCTTCCTCCATGTGTGTACCCTTAGCACTCCAGCCAAACTGAATTGTCCTTAGTTTCCCACATATGTGGCCTCAATCCCCTCCACATCTTCAGTCATGCTATTTTCTTCACAAGGGATGCACTGCTCTCAAGTCAGCATATCTAAATCCTATCCACTCTTCAATTCCCAATTCAAGAAAAGCTACTCCATGAATTGGGCCTTGAAGGATGGCTGCGGGTTCATAAGAACCCTAGAGTGTTCAGAAAATTTCTTGAGCTGGTGTCTGTCACATTCAAGATTTCTCTTTCTGCACTCAGCTGATTTCAGAAATTTCTCTAAAACGCCCATTTCCTATTATTAATTTTTCCTTTGATCTTTTGTTTACCAAACAAATGAACTGAAAAGTGAGTACCACTCATATAGTTCTGGAGGTGCAAGTGGACATGTCAGAGACAGTCTATCCAGCGTCATTTGTAAATTACCAATCTCTCGTATCTTGAAAGCATTAGTTAAAACCTTCTTGGGGTGATGGAAGATAGCCATGCCTCTTGAGTAGGAGTACGAAGAGATCTCAGCTCTGCTAGTAAACCCTAAATCCTCAAGCTCTGGGCATTCCCATCCTGCACCAAGAAATTCACACTCCAATTCTATATGGTTTCCTATGAGGAGGAAAACAAAAGTAACTGGCTAGCAATAAAGACAGAGTTTTAAAGTTTCCACTGCCTGCCTAAATGTGGATTTTCCACATCGCCCATATCTAAGGCCAAGTCTTTTGATTGCAAGAACACTCAAGTTGACACATAGGAAGGATTAATATTATGAAAATACATAGGAATCTCATAGATTTCCAAGGACAGGAAGCTATAACACATCCTGGTGCCTCGTGAGAACTGCAGCTTGGGAACCAATGGGAACCAAGGTCATTTAATTTCTTAGGACTTCTCTGCTTTTCTCAGCACATCTGTTTTCTTCTCTTTCTTACCATCCATTGTGCTCTGCTTTCTCAGTCTTCTCTCCCTCATAACTTTAACTTCTACTTGGTCTCTTAAGATTTCTCCTGCCCCAACTTCACCTGTGATCCCTAACTGGCTTAGTCTCTCAGTGTTCCAATTCTTCCTTACTGAGAGAGCAATGTGAGGGCCAGGTACCTTGGTTCATGCCTGTAATCCCAACACTTTGGGAAGCTGAGGTGGGCAGATCACTTGAGGTCAGGAGTTCAAGACCAGCCTGGCCAACATGGAGAAACCCCGTCCTTACTAAAAATACAAAAATAAGCCAGGTATGGTGGCATGGTGGTGCATGCCTGTAATCCCAGTTACTCAGGAGGCTGTGGCACAAGAATTGCTTGAACTGGGGAGGTAGAGGGTGCAGTAAGCTGAAATTACACCACTACATTCTAGCCTAGGTGACAGAGCAAGACTCTGCCTCTAAAATAAAAATAATAAAATAAATAAAAGCATTTGGAGGAAGGTCACTAAATAGCCTATTGTTGGGTCATCCTTAAGTTGGCTTGTTATGTATATAAGTGATGGGGTAGTAGGAATGGGACAAATACCATAACTGACCACTTACTGTGAGCAGCTTTTCCTCTCGGAAGGGAACTGTGGTTAGGGCAGGCTATGAGACTCCTCACGGGTCCAAGTGGCAAAGATGCTTGAGGTCTTGAGTGTGGCAGCCCAGAAGTCATATCAGATTTTCCTAGATCTACCTTCATGGAGTATGCTGTTGGGTAGCAAGAACATCTGAATACTCTCTCACGGTTTGGGAACCTAGCCTACTAGGCTCATCTCTAAGGCCTACTTTTTAGGACACTGTCTTATCCTATAGTTAAATACTAAGAAAGACATTTGCAATCATGCACTCATGGAAAGATGGCTCAACTTCTGTGACTGCTGCATACTTTAAAAACAGTGACAGAGCAGAAGTAGAGAAAGCTTTACACACATAATTTATTAGCCTTGTGTTTAGTTAGAAAGGTTCAGAATGTTCCTTGTGGAACTAATTGTGAGCATAGGCATTAGTTGGGCACATTCACCAAACAGTATCCACAAAAAAAGCATTTGTCCATGGCCATAGGAAATTCTGAGACTTACTGCTAAGAATTCAAGCATTAAAGAAAATGGCCAAGTATGGTGTACTTCAGAATCAATTTCCCTACTCAAAAAGCAATCACACGCTATGGGAAGGGAGTATAGAAGTTACACCAGAGAGAATCTTAATTAATTCTTCTTCTGCATCCCCTTTTGGCATGTTGAACTGGCAAAGAGAAAATCTGTGATGTCTGTGCCTGGTTATTTAGTTAATAAAGAGCCAGGGTCATGGTTTCTATCCTGTTACCCAGTTGGGTTCATTTTGTCCGATGGCTACAGCATGTACCTTGCACTCTAGCCAGGAAGCTGACTCTCTGCAGGCCCTTGTTTTCTTTGGGGATGGATTGGGTTTTTGGAGAGTGATGAAAATTTTTTAACATGATGGGAAAGACAAAGAAAAAAAAAACTAGAAAAGCCACTTCTGTCTATCTTGCCATCTTCACTGGCGGAAGACACCCTATTGCTTGTCAGGGTCTTGCTGTTCATCCTGCACTGCAAAGACAAGAGGGGATGATGAAAGAGAACTATGGGGAAGAGGATGACAGTGATCTCCCTCAATTAGGAAACATATTTATTTCAATAAGTCAAGGTGGGTGAGGGATGACCTTCTGAAAGAAAGTCAAAAAGGAATTTGATAATAATTCATCATTGATACCTAGTTTTTAAAAAATTGCTTAGTAACCTACAAATAAAGGGAACAAAGATATAACTCAAATGAGATAAAGACTGTATATATAAAACCAGTAGCAAATATTCTATACACGGTACAAGATTGAGTTTTACTAAGTTTAGTAATAAAGATGTCCTCTGTCCCCATATGCATTTAACATGGTCTGGAATCTCTAGCCAATAAAATAAGACCATGGAAAGGAAATAAAGAAGATGTAGTTTTTGGAAAGAAGATATAATTTTTTGTTGTTGTTTTGTTTTGGGACAGTGTCTCACTCTGTCACCCAGGCTGGATGTAGTGGCAAGATCTCAGCTCACTGTAGCCTTGACCTCCCAGGCTCAAGCCATCCTCCCATCTCAGACTCTCAAGTAGCTGGGCCTGCAGGTGCATGCCACCACACTCAGCTAATTTTGTTCATTTTTTGTAGAGACAGGGTCTCACTATGTTTCCTAGGCTCAAACTCTTGGGCTCATGCAACCCTCCTGCTTCAGCCTCTCAAAGTGCAATACAGGTGTCACCCACTAAATCCAGCCTAACGTTGCTTTTATATCATATCATTGACTTTCTAAAACACTCAAAACAATAAAAACCCATTTGTGCCAAAAAAAGATAATTTAATGGGGCGGAAAGTTATAAAACAGGCATAAATTTTTTCTTAAATAACAGCAGCAACTATATTGGAATTGGATCAAGATGGACTGCTGACCCTCCCATCCAAATATTTTTAATATTACAAGAATAAGCTCAACAAGCACTGGAAAATAAGAGAAAGTCTTATCAGTGGCTAGAAATCATGAGTAATTGTTTGAAAATAGAAACATATGCAAGAGAAAAATACTCTAAAGACTAGAAGAGCACACAAAAACCTGAACTGAGATTGAACAAACACAAGGACTGGAGAGTGCCTTGGGTCAATCAATTTGTGATTAATACTTCATAAGCAAATTTCACTAATGAGCC
Source organism: Cacajao melanocephalus (assembly GCA_963573385.1). Lineage (NCBI taxonomy): Eukaryota > Metazoa > Chordata > Mammalia > Primates > Pitheciidae > Cacajao > Cacajao melanocephalus. Next base: position 161,750 of record CAUYLG010020348.1, read on the forward strand.
GATACAAATAGAGTATTTCAAAAACTAGGCCAGGCTCCGCTCACGCGTGTAATCCCAGCACTTTGGGAGGCCGAGGACGGGTGGATTACCTGAGGTTGAACCTCAGGACCAGCCTGACCAACATGGAGAAACCCCATCTCTACTAAAAATACAAAGTTAACCGGGCATGGTGGCGGGCGCCTGTAATCCCAGCTACTTGGGAGGCTGAGGCGGGAGAATCGTTTCAACCCAGGAGGCAGAGTTTGCAGTGAGCCAAGATTGTGCCATTGCACTCCAGACTGGGCAACAAGAGCAAAACTCTTGTTACAAAAAAAAAAAAGAAGAAAGAAAGAAAGAATAAGAAAAACTGAATCCAGCAGAATATTAAGAGAATAAAATGCTATGACAAAGTAGAATTTAGTCTGTATATTCTAAGTAAAATATGTGGAATTTATTTCATGTATTCTATGTAGAATACAGGTATATATACATAATTCATAACAATAACAGACCAAAGTAAAGGACATACAAATTTTAATAGCGCTTAAAAGCATTTGGTAAATTTCAATACATATTTCAATTTCAAAAGGAAAAAAACTTAGAAAAGGAATAAAAGGATATTTGTTTAAATTAACAAAAGTTACAAGGGTATATAGCAGAAACCTATAGAAAGTACCATTTTAATGCCAAAACATTTTCAAATTCACATTAAAGTAAAAAATACGGGCCAGGCACAGTGGTTCACACCAGTAATCTCAGCATTTTGGGAGGCTGAGGTGGGAAGAGTGATTGAGGCCAGGAGTTGGAAATCAGCCTGGGCAACATAGTGAGACCCTGACTCAACAAAACTCAAAAACTGACCAGGCATGGTGGTGCACACCTGTAGTCCAAGCTACTTGTGGGGCTAAGGTGGGAGGATCCCTTGAGCCCAGGATGTTGAGGCTGCAGTGAGCTGTAATCGTGGCACTGCACTCCAGCCTGGGTAATAGAGTGAGACCCTGTCTCAAAAATAAATAAATAATACAAAGTATCAGAAAACCTGCCATCCCTGCAATCAATAAATGTTTTACTAGCCACACTAACAAATTAAATAAGATAGGAAAAAAATTTTAATAAAATATGTATATGAGAAAGGAAAAATATGATGATTCTTTGTAGATAATATGATTGTCTACATAAAGTAACAAATTAGGGGAATAAACTAAGAAATTTCTGAAACTCATAAGAGAGTAAATATGGCTAATGTAAGACCACAAAATTTAACAGAATATCTAATTGTCTGTAATAATCAGTTAGAAAGTTAAGAGAAAAAAGATACTGTACTATTCCTAAAGCAACAAACTTGGAATAAATCCAAGAAGAAACATTCAAGAATTATATGAATGACATAAAAGAAAATCTAAATAAATGAAATATACCATTGTTTTTAAATAGAAATTGTGGCAGGTGAAGCAACTTTGGATGCTACTCCACCATGTTGGCTTCTGATTAACTCCAGTTCCAAGAGGGCTCTGAGATTTCCAGTTTCTCTATTTTGCCCCTTGTGTAAAACCAGGTACTTTACTACTATAAATCCTGCCCTTAGGTCAAACAGCCTTTGTGTTCTCATACTTCAATTGTGCTGCACATCTCTTCCAAACCACCCCCCTTCTATGGTATATAAGCCCTGGGCCTGGGTAATGACACAAAGAACCCACCATTTCATCTTGCCCCTGCCTGACACCCAGACACAGCTTCTGTTCCTAAATCCCTATTAAATGCTTATTTCTGAGAAACTGGATTTGTCAGCCTCTTTCTTCAATCTCTCAGCTTCCTTGAACTTTAGGATAGGTTTGCATAGATCTGCCTACTGCAAAACAGAAATATACATTTTTTAAAGTTAATCGAAATTCCAACACAAACATTTCTGGAAGTTAACAAACTGCTTCTAAATTTTATATAAAAGAAAATGAGGGTTGGGCATGGTGACTCACATCCATAATCCCAGCTTTTTGGGAGGCTGAGGCAGGAGGATCACTTGGGGCCAGTAGTTTGAGACCAACTGGGGCAATACAGTGAAACCTCATCTCTACCTCTACCAAAAAAAAAAAAAATAGCTGACATGGTAGAGCATGCCTGTAGTCCTAGATGCTTGGGAGGCTGGGGCAAGAGAACTGCTTGAACCCAGGAGTTGGAGGCTGCAGTGAGCTATGATTGCGTACAACATTCCAGCCCAGGAGACAAAGCAAAATCCTGACTCTACAAATGAATTAAGTAATTAATTTTAATTTTAAAAAATAAGATGAATGAGAGAAGTCAATAATTTTTTTAAATAACAGCAAGGGAAAACTTGATGAATACAAAAAGCTAAGGTTAAAATATGTAGTATTAGCTAATGAATAAAGAGTTAGCCCACTGATATAAAATATCCAAAAATGCTACATGTATATGAGAATTTAAAATACTATAATTGTAGGCTGGGCACAGTGGCTCCCACCTGTAATCCCAGCACTTTGGGAGGCCAATGTGGGCAGATCACAAGGTCAGGAATTCGAGACCAGCCTGGCCAACATGGTGAAACCCAATCTCTACTAAAAATACAAAAAATTACCCAGGAGTGGTGGCAAGTGCTTGTAATCCCAGCTACTCAGGAGGCTGAGGCACGGGAATCGCTTGAACCCGGGAGGCGGAAGTTGCAGTGAACTGAGATCCCGCCATTGCACTCTAGCCCGGGTGACAGTGTGAGACTCCAATCCGGAAAAAAAAAAATTATAAAAGTAGCACTTCATGGGGAAAGTATAGTCATGATATCATAAAAAATGTATATTCGTTAGATAACTACCTCATGCCATACTAAAAATGAATTCCAGATTGATTAAAGAGCAAAATATTTTAAAATAAAGTTTAAGTTTAAAATACAAAAGAACTTTTTTAATCTTATAAATGTTTCATTTGGGTCAGAAAACCCAGAAGCCAAAAACCAAAATAATGGCATCGACTGTATAAAATTTAAATATGTATACTGATCAACACCATAAAAATGAGAAAAGACAATCAACAGACTGAGAAAACATACAACCAACAATTTATAACTACTCATGATTCAGAAAAACTAATTGCAAGTAGGAAAAAGACAGACAACTCCATTGAAAATAAGCAAAAAATTAGAGCAAGCAAGTCACACAAGAAATGCAAATAGATGATAAATATACAATTTGCTTAACCTCACTAGAGTCAGAGAAATGCAACTCAAAGCAATAAAAATAACATTTCCCTAAAATATAAAGAATAAAAAAATAACATCTGATATCAGCAAAGTTATAAAGAAACTTTATTACTAGAAGTAAAAATTTAAACCCATGGCAAAATCTTTCGCAGAACAACTTGAAAGCGTGTGACTAGCGTTTCCACAATTTCTGAAAATACAAAGAAGTTTATATAAAGATATTAACTGTAATTGAAGTATTTTACTTAATTGTAGTACATGTCTTTTATAAACTCAAGTCTGCTGACTTCATAAGCACTTCTCTTTACCATTCCTCACTGCTAGGCCAGTGGGTTGATTTTTCAGCTTCTGTTGCTAAGAGTTCAGTGTTCTAAGAGGCACAGAAAATGACAACACCAAAACTCATCACCTGCTTCATCGCCCTGTCTCAGCAGCAGTTTGACTGTTCCAAGCGTCAGCTCGAAGTGACTATGCTGACCATGATGGATTCAACATGAACGCCACTATGACCCAGTTGATAAAGAAATTGGAAAGTGACGATCCCCACTGTTTATTGAAATTTCTGCCTATGGATGCAACTCAATTCAAAAAGCAGTTATGTAGACACTGCATGGGGTTAGGTTGCTGGGGATGCATGGATGAGCAAGACACAGTTTGTGACCTCAAAGAATTTGTCTTTGTTTTTGCTTTCTACTTCGATGCTTAGTGATAATTGTGATTCCCTGGCCAAAAGCTAGTTATTCTAAACTAGTGGTTCTCAAAGTATAGTGTCAAACCAGCAGTAACAGCATCTCCTGGGAATGTGTTAGAAATGCGGATGCTCAGGCCCAAACCCAAACCTACTGAATCAGAATCTCTGAGGGGCAGTGGGGGATGATCCAGGTAATTCTGATACACAATTAAGTTTGAGAACCACTACTCACTACTCTATAGGAAGCATTTAAACAATGCCTTGGAAGCAGATCTTCAAGCCCCACTCAAGCCTTCAGATAGTGACCACAGTTCCAGTCTGAGCCAGAGCCACACAGCTAAGCCACTCCTGAATTTATGACCCACCAAAACTGTGTGAAATAATAAATGTTTATTGCATAAAGTCACCAAGTTTTAGGTGATTTGCTCTGAGCAATAGACAACTAGTAAAAAATAAAATTGTTGAAGCCTGGTGATGGGTGCATAGGGAGTTCATTACACCATTCTCTCATGTTTGGACACATATAATTTATAATAAAAAATTTTTTAAGACCAGTTAAAAAAAGTGGTGTTTTATAGCTTATTTTCTGTCCTCCTCTCTGCACTCTACTTGCATACTTAAATGAATGATTTCACACCTTTGTAACTTTATTGTCTCCCAAATATTAACTCAATCCAAGACCTCTGCGCTAAGCCATATTCATAATCCTAACACAACAAACTCAACATTTTTTTTTCTGAGATGGATTTTCGCTCTTGTTGCTCAGGCTGGAATACAATAGCACGATCTTGGCTCACTGCAACCTCTTCCTCCTGGGTTCAAGAGATTCTTCTGCCTCAGCTTCCCATGTAGCTGGGATTACAGGTGCGTGCCACCACGCCCAGCTAATTTTTGTATTTTTAGTAGAGACGAGGTTTCACCATGTTGGCCAGCATGATCTCAATCTCCTGACCTCATGATTCACCCGCCTCAGCCTCCCACAGTGCTGGGATTACAGGTGTGAGCCACTGTGCCCAGCCCAAACTCAACATTTTTAAAACCAAACATGTCTTCTCCCAAAATTGTTCTTCTTATGGTATGTCCTGTCTTCATGGATATCATCATTGTCCACTTAGTTGCCCAAGTCAGAAACTTTGGAGTCATGCTGGACCTGGCCTCCAATCTCACCAACTACAGACAACCACCTTTCAGATCCTGTTGACTCTATGTCCTGAATAGCTATGCATTATCTTCCCCTCTTCTCTATTCCCACTTCCACTGCCCCCAGCTGAGATATTCATGTTTTCACTCAACTTCTTATGTCACTCTGTGTTATTAGGATAGGCTGAGCAATGGCAACAGATCCAAATACACAGTGACTCAATATATGAGTAAACATATAAAAGTTTACTTCTGGCCCATGTAACAGTCCAGCATGTGTTTCAAGACAGTAGGGAGACCTATTCTGATGGCAGCACTAGTATCTCCATGACTTGGTTTCCAAGGTCTCAACTCAGTCAACCAACATAAAACCCAGCACATGTGAGGTTTTGATGGGCCTGGGCAGAATACAGCACAACTCACTTTTGCACACATTCTGTAGACTAGACTGAGGTCATGTGACCACACCTAACTACAAGAGAGACTGAGATGGGTGGTCTAGCTGTGTGTCCAGGCAGAAGCATATTTGGGGAAAACAGCTGATATTCTCTACCAAAGATCTTTTATTTATTCATTTTTCACATTGCTACCAGAGTGGCCCAGCATTGAACCTAGATCATATTTGGTGACTGAGTGAATGAGTGAATGAACAAGCTGATAGAATCAGCTATCAAGATCCTCCTCAAAATTCTCCAATGGCTCCTCATCAACTATACAGTAAAAAAAAAAAAAAAAAAAAAGGTAACTTCTTACCTTTACTGCTCTGCTACTGATTACCTTTGTAGCCTCATTTCACATCATTCTTTCCCTCTCACACTAGTATTAATGAGACTGAACCATTTGCCATTGCCTAAATAAGCCTTGTTTCTCATATGTTATGTCTTTACATGTGTATTTCTCACTTTTTCACCTGCAAAACTTCCACTTATCCCACAAGCCTCAGCTCGAGTCCCTTTCTGTTGGGAACATTCTAGTTCCACTCTTTAGTTATTTTTAAATACACAATATTTTTCTTTCTTCTTTTTGAGACAGGGTCTCACTCTGTCACCCAGGTCAGAGTGCAGTGACATAATCACAGCTCACTGCAGCCTCACCCTCTGGGTTCAAGTGATCCTTCCATGTTGGCCTCCCAAGTACCTGGGACCACAGGTGCATGTCACCATGCCCAGCTAATTTTTTTAAATTTTTTTGTAGTGACAGGAACTCACTATGTTGCTCAGGCTGTACAATAAATTATGTTAAAAATAGTCACCCTACTATGCTACAAAATACTAGATCTTATTCATTCTTGAGGGTTTTCTTGAGACAGAATCTCTGTCTGTCACCCAGCTGGAGTGCAGTGGCACAATCTTAGCTCACTGCAACCTCTGCCTCCTAGGTTGAAGCGATTCATTTGCTTCAGCCTCCCAAGTAGCTGGGATTACAGGTGCAGGCCGCCATGCCCAGCTAATTTTTTGTATTTTTAGTAGAGACAGGGTTTCACCATGTTGACCAGGCTGGTCTCAAACTCCTAACCTCAAGTGACCCACCCACCTCGACCTCCCAAAGTTCTGGGATTACAGGAATGAGCCACCACAATTTACCCTAGATCTTACTCATTCTAACTGTATTTATTTACCCATTAACCATCCTCACTTTATCCTCCACTCCTGCTACTCTTCCCAGCCTCTGATAAGCATGATTCTACTATCTCCATGAATTCAGTTTGTTTGTTTGTTTAATTTTTAGCTCCAACATATAAGTGAGAACATGTAAAATTCATCTCTCTGTGCCTGGCTTATTTTACTTAACATAATGCCTTCCAGTTCCATTTGTATTGTTGTAGGATTTCATTCTTTTTATGGCTGAATAGTATTTCACTGTGTATATGTGCCACATTTTCTTTATCCATTTGTCTGTTGATGGACTTTTAGGTTGCTCATGAAGCAAGTTTTGTCTATGCTTGAGCTGATGAATCCCCCAGTTGTCATTATTTCATCATTACACATTGTATGCCTATATCAAAACATCACACATACTCCGTATATCCAACTATTATGTACCAATAATAATTATAAACAAAACATTTTAATTAAACAAAAAGAGTCCTTTCTATGGGAAGCCTTTATTAACACTCCACCTCAGGTTCTACCCCCAACAAAGCTGGAAGCTAACTCCTCTTCCAACTTAGCAACCTCTACTCAGTAATTGTCACTTGGCCTTGTTATTCTATGCTTGCATAATTTGTGTCTGTCTAGGAAGCAAGCTGCTCATGGAGAAAGCAATGGGTGTGCCATCTACTCTCTCCCTATCAGCAATGGAGCAGCCACCATTTAGGTAGGCTTAACATTTTCCATTTTGAATCCCATCAGCTTGTTGAATTCCATCAGCTTCTGGAACTACAATCAAAAATAAAAATCAACATATAGAGACAAAGAAAAATATCAAATTTCCTCTTCTTCTTGAGTAAATGGCACCATCACTATCCACTGGTTACTCAAGCAGGAGCCTTGGGAATTACCTTATATCCCCACACCATTTAAATTTAGTTCCCCAAATCCTACGCATTCTACATCGCTGGCATTGCTAGGTTCCCCTGCCCTCTGTGTGCTCTGCAGTGTCAAGTCAAGCTCTTCTCCTTTCTTTACTTGTCCAAACTCTCCTCCCTCTCTTCAGTCTCTTGCTCAGTACATTTTCACATGGCGCAGATCTGTGTAGAAACTTTCAGTGACATTCTCCCTAGTCCCGGCCAATGTTAATGCCTCATCCTAAGCACAAGGCTGGTCCTGGTCAGGTCCCAAATTCTTTCCAGCTTCATGTCCTGCATTATTCCCATTCACTGATGCTCTAACCCCACAGAGCTGTTTGTAATTCCTTGACTACATAGTGTAAGCCTTTGTCCATCCAAGTCTTTTACCCTCTCTCTCAAAGTGCTTTTCTTCCCCTACCCTTCACCCTGCCTTTTCCTACCATCAACCTCCCATTCCTCACAAAGAGACTCAGATAATAATCTTTTTTGAAGCTATCTCCAGCACACAGCAGTTCATACAACCTCTTCCCATAGCATTTACTATAGAGAACTACTTTACCACCTATCACATTATAATCATTTTTTATGCATTTCACTGACTAGGTCTATATATATAGATAGACAGATAGATAGATAGATAGATACCTTTATGTAGAAATATTTATAAATATATAAAGAAATATCAATCCTGATATACATATATATGTATATTTCTTTACTTTAAAGTAGAATGAGGAGTTAGCACTGGCCAGGATTTTTACTTTAAAGAAAGTATATATATATATATATATATATATATATATATAAAACACACATAAATTATATGTGTTATATATATATGTATATCAGGATATATACACACACATATCAGGATATATATAATATAAATTATATATATATGTATTTATAATATAAATCTTACATTTATATTATATATCTCCCTCTTTCAGGATCCAGTCAGTGAAATGCACAGTACATATAAATATGAAATATGTATACTTTGCCACTAAATCAAATAAAAATTCTCAAAGGCAGGAACCATGTATACAATCAGTGCTTAATAAATAGTCATTTAAAAGAATGAGTAGAATCCTTTTAAACTATGTTTTTTGTTTTGTTTTGTTTTGTTTTGTTTTTTGAGACAGGGTTCGGCTCTGTCGCCCTGGCTGGTGTGCAGTGGCATGATCTCGGCTCACTGCGACCTGAGCCTCCTAGGTTCAAGCTATCCCTTCATTTCAGCACCCTGATTAGCTGGGACCACAGGCATGAGCCACTACGCCCAACCTAGTTTTTCTACTTTTTGTAGAGATGGGGTTTCGTCATGTTACCCAGGCTGGTCTTGAACTCCTGGCTCAAGCAATCCACCCACCTCAGCCTTGGCCTCCCAAAGTACTAGGATTACAAGTGTGAGCCACTGTGCTCGCCTAAGCTACATCTTAAGCAAAATTCTTAACAGTTAAAATTCTGTATATTAGGGAGAAGGAAAGAATCATGTCCCCAGAGATGTGAGTGGTTCCCACAGCAGGTGTTCACATGGAGCATTCTAATCAGACAGGCCAAAAAAGAAGCAAACCAAAGTCAGGGCCCTGTACAGTAGCCTCTAAAGCAACAGGCTGAAAATTCTTCCAAACTAACTCTGACTCCCGCCTTCTTTACTGAGATCAACCAGTATTCCATTTAAAAGTTTCAGCCACAAAATGGGGCATTCTTTCCTTGTGATTCACATTACCCAGAAGCCTCCAGCTTCCCGGAATTTGTGTTAAGCAGTAGCTTTCAAAGATGATAATATTTGCCAACAGTCCCTGGGGCACTACTTTACATTTTCCTGAAACAAAAAGGGGATTATTTTGTTCATATTCCTCATTTCTACAGGCCTTTGCATATATTAGTTCTTCCTCTTATGGCATTACATAGCAATCTCTTCCCATTAAATTATGAGAATTACTTTATTGTCTTTTTAACATCAATTGTCAATTAAAGTTGACAACCAGGCTCCCTGACATTCTCATGAACATCTTACTCAGCATGTGGGTACTAATTTCCCACTCGTCTTAAGAAAGGCTGGTCACAGGCAGTAATAAATAAATACTTAAGAATGTTATCTTTACCAACTTCCCATAATTACCTATTCAGTTCTATATGCCTGCATTATTGCTTCCCAAACTATAATCTTTGAAATTATGTAGAAAGAAAAAAATGATGCTGTGATTATCATCAATCTAATCAAATCCACTTATTTGATTATCAATAACTTATTTTTCTTCTCTGGCCTTTTTACAGCCTTTTTCATATCTCAGAAGTGTGCTTTATCACACTTCTCCAACCCAGGGATTAGTATGTCCAGATTCTGGCTTTCCTGCACGGTCTAGTTTGAATGCCAATATCCCTCTATGAAATTCCCATGATGCCTCCCTGTCCAACATAATCTAGTCCTTTCTCTAATATTTAGCACTACATTGTAGACATCACTCCATATGTCTTAACTTTCCTACTGTACTACACATTTCTTAAAGAAATAATACACACACTCTTATTATGTTACCCTTAAAGGACTCTCAGAGTACTGAGTTTACAGAAGCATGCCATTGTTGGTTGAATAAATACATTTTTCTGCACATAAACTGCTATACTAGGTAAATGGGTGATTTAAAGGTTTTACTGAATAATTAAGACAGATTTGGGGTAAGGTTTTTATAATTATACATACAGTATTTGATATATGTAATGTAGTCAAGCTTCCACTATTCTCTAGCTCAGGGATGCACCTTCTTTGCCTCTAAAAGTCTTACTCATCACTGGAATAGAAGCTTCCTGAGGGCGGTGACTGATCCTATTGTTTCTTTCAGTGGCCCCTGTGCCCGGCTTGTAGTAAGTAGTCAATACTTATTAATTAGTAAATGAATCCCTCAAGATCCAGATCAATTTCTTTTTAAAACTTTTCCTAACCATCTCAGGGTTCACTTACACCTGATGCTACATATGTATGTGTATATATATGTATATTCATATGTATGTACATGCATGTATATGTATATATGTTTTTGGATGATTCAATGGTATAGTCATTCAAAGAAAGCATATCTATTCTGTAGATAAGAAAACAGAGGGTAAGAGACCTTTAAGTAATGGGGTTACAAGCTGGTTAAGTGGCAGACCTTGAATTTTAACTCAAGTATGCCAATTCCACAGGGTTCTTGTTAATATACCACTGTGTCTTCTATCATTTCAAGAGGCTTAAAATTTCCCTCACTTTCCAAAATCAACAGCATAGTAACATAATCCTTCCAGGGTTAGCATTAATTTTAATATCTATAGTCCTTTGAGATCTATTTCTCTTTCTGTTCTTTACTTTGCGATATGTTCCGGGAACGTGCTCTGCCTGTGATGAGATGTTCCATTCTAGTTATATACCACTTTAACTTCCTTTTCCATATACGAACTAACAGTGCGCTTTTCTTGGATTTCTCTCAGTTCTTGTAGTTTAATAAAGTTTCCCAAAACATGTTAATGGTTTCTTCCCTCTGTGCACACTTCCTGCTTTCTACTAATCACCTCTCTCTTATGACGGTCCATCTCTCCACTAATAATACTTCATTTAGTATGGATTCGCCAGCTCTCTCCTTTATCTTTTCTAAATTATACAAACATCTTCATTGTAGAAATGTTAGAAAATACACATAAATTTAAAAAAAATAGATAACTAGAAATACCACCACCCTGAAAAAGTACTGTTAATTCTTCAGTCTCCATCTTGCTTTATTTTTACCTATGAGTATATTAGTACACAGATATGGATGTTTTAAATAAAATCATACATATATGAGTCACCTTTTATTAAGAATTTGTCATTTAGTGTCCTATGGACATTAAAAATCAGGCAGGTGTGGTGGCACACGACTGTAATCCCGGCTACTCAGGAGGCTGAGGCAGGAGAATCACTTGAACCCAGGAGGCGGAGGTTGCACTGAGCCAATACCGTGCCACTGCACGCCAGCCTGGGCAACAAGAGCAAAACTCCGTCTCAAAAAAAAAAAAGGAGGGTTTTTTGGCAAACAATAAAATTTGTTACATAGTCAAATAAATCTCATTAATTAATTATATTGTTCAGTTTCTCTAGGATAGTGCATACTTTTGTCTCTTTGGTTGGTTAATGACTCACAGGAATATACTAACATTCTCGCACCACAGATTTTTTTTCTTCACACATCACAAATAGATTTTGCATTATGTATTTTATCATTATGTTGCTGTTTTATCATTATTATATTTTATATTTTACTGTTTTATCATATTATATTTTATCATTATCATATTTTATCACTATGTCCCCTTTATGGCTGCATGGTATTCCATGATGTATATGTTCTACATTTTCTTTATCCAGTCTATCATTCATGGACATTTGGGTTGATTTCATGTCTGTGCTATTGTGAATAGTGCTGCAATGAACATATGTGTGCATGTATCTTTATAATACAATGATTTATATTCCTTTGACTATATATCCAGTAATGGGATTGCTGTGTCAAACGGTATTTCTGGTTCTAAGTCTTTGAGGAATCACCACACTGACTTCCACAATGATTGAACTAATTTACATTCCCATCAACAGTGTAAAACCATTCCAGTGTCTCCACAACCTCTCCAGCATCTCTATTCTGACTGGCATGAGATGGTATCTTATCACTGTTTTGATTTGCATTTCTCTGATGATCAGTGATGTTGAGTTTTTTTTTCATATGTTTGTTGGCCACATAAATGTCTTCTTTTGAGAAGTGTCTGGTCATGTCCATTGCCTACGTTTTAATGGGGTTGTTTTTTTCTTGTAAATTTGCTTATGTTCCTTGTAGATTCTGGATATTAGACCTTTGTCAGATGAATGCATTACACAAATGTTCGCCCATTCTATAGGTTGTATATTCATCCTGATGATAGTTTCTTTTGCTGTGCAGAAGTGCTTCAGTTTAGTTAGATCCCAATTGTCAATTTTTGTTTTCATTGCAGTTGCTTTTGACATTTTCACCATGAAATCTTTGCTCATGCTTATTTGCTGAATGGTATTGCCTAGATTTTCTTGTAGGATTTTTATAGTTTTGGATTTTACATTTAAGTCTTTAATCCATCTTGAGTTAATTTTTGTATAAAGTATAAGGAAGGGAGATTCAGTTTCAATTTTCTGCATATGGCTAACCAGTTCTCCCAGTACCACTGATTAAGTAGGGAATCCTTTCCCCATTGCTTGTTTTTGTCAGGTTTATCAAAGATCAGATGTGTGGTCTTATTTTTGAGTTCTCTGTTCTGTTCCATTGGTCTATATGTCTGTTTTGGTATCAGTACCATGCTGTTTTCATTACTGTAGCCTTGTAATATAGTTGAAGTTGGTAGCATGATGCCTCCAGCTTTGTTCTTTTTGCTTAGGATTGTCTTGGCTATATGTCCTCTTTTTTGGTTCCATATAAATTTTAAAGTAGTTATTTATAATTCTGTGAAGAATGTTAATGGCAGTTTAATGGGAATGGCGCTGAATCTATAACTTGCTTTGGGCAGTATGGCCACTTTCGTGATATTGATTCTTCCTATCCATGAGCATGGAATGTTTTTCCATTTGTTTGTGTCCTCTCTGATTTTCTTGAGCAGTGGTTTGAGTTCTCCCTGAAGAGGTCCTTTATTTCCCTTGTTAACTGTATTCCTAGGTATTTTTCTTTGCAGCAATTGTGAATGGGAGTTTATTCATGATTTGGTTCTCTGCTTGTCTATTGTTGGTGTATAGAAATGCTTGTGATTTTTGCACATTGATTTTATATGCTAAGACTTTGCTGACATTGATTATCAGCTTAAGAAGCTTTGAGGCTGAGATGATAGGGTTTTCTAGACATAGGATTATGTCACCTGCAAAAAGAGACAGTTTGATTTCCTCTCTTCCTATCTGAATAACCTTTATTTCTTTCTCTTGACTGATTGCCCTGGCCAGAGCTTCCAATACTATGCTGAATAGGAGTGGTGAGAGAGGGCATTCTGTCTTGTGCCAGTTTTCAAGGCGAATGCTTCCAGCTTTTTTACATTCAGTATGATATTGGCTGAGTTCATCGTAAATGGCTCTTCTTATTTGTAGGTGTGTTCCATCACTACCTAGTTTATTGAAAGTTTTTAACATGAAGGGATGTTGAATTTTATTGAAGGGCTTTTCTGTGTCTTTTAAGATAATTATGTGGTATTTGTCCTTAGTTATGTTTATGTAATGAATTATGTTTATTGATTTGCATATATTGAGCCAGCCTTGCATCCTGGGGATGCAGCCAACTGGATCATACTGGAAAAGCTTTTTGATGTGCTGCTGGATTTCATTTGCCGGTATTTTATTGAAGATTTTTGCATTGCTGTCCATCAGGGATATTGACCTGAAGTTTTTAAAAATGTTATTTTTGCAATCTTTGATGTAACCGTGAGATATAGTCTGGATATTTGTCCCCACCCAAATCTCTTGTTGAATTGTAATCCCCAGTGTTGGAGGTGGGGCCTGGTGGGAGGTATTTGGATCGTGGGGACAGATCCCTTATGGCTTGGTACTGCCTTCATGATAGTGAGTTCTCACGAGATTTGGTCACTGAAAAGTTGTGGCACCTCCCCCACACAACTCTCTCTCTCCTGCTCTTGCTCTCACCCTATGACCTGCCTGCTCCTGCTTCACCATCAGCCACAACTGTAAGCTTCCTGAGGCTTCCTCAGAAGCAGAGCAGATACCAGCAGCATGCGTCCTGGACTGCCCACAGAACTATAAGCCAATTAAACCTCTTTTCTTATAAATTACCCAGTCTCAGGTATTTCTTTACGGCAAAACAAGAATGGCCTAGTATACCATGTTTATTATAATTTTATGTACCCTGTTCTAAATCGAATAGTTTCAAGGCTCATTATTATCACCAGCCCTTCCATACCATGAGTTCTCACTTCAGGAAGTTTTTTTTAACTTATTTTAATTTCGGTTGATTGGAGTTACTTTTTTTCAGAATTGGTGTAGTATACACTTTGAATCCTCAAATTTCCTAAAATAACACACTGCTGCTTTATGAATGACAAATTGGCTAGGTATAGAATTACTGGATCACAAAATTTATAGATGCTTCTCCACTGACTTTCTGCAATCTAAATTTACAGAGTAGAAGTTTGAAGTTCAGCAAATATAATAATCATCTAAAAATATGTGTGTGTGTATGTGTGTCTGTGTGTGTGCGTTTGCATGTGTCTGTATATAATCAGGCACAGTTGAATCCTGAGGAAGTTAGAAAAAGCTTTAGAGATACATTGAGCTGAATTTTGAACTGTTAATTTGGTACATATGTATAAGTTCCTAATATGTGCAAGGTGTAGAGGGCATAGTGGGAAATAATAAAGATAATGTCCTGCCCCCATGAAGCTTACATTCCAGTGATAAGAGTTTTTAAAACAAAATATGAATAATTCCATAAAACTTTAAAGGCAAGAAAGCCACCAAGACAATTCTAGGTATTGTTCATTTTGTCATTAATTTTACATTAAGCACAGGCATATCTGGATTATTCTTTTGTTCAGAAACATCTTTGCTTCATTTGTTCTCTCCCTTTCGGGATCACTAATTATCCACGTTACACCATTATTATTTGTTTCCTGTATCTATTATGTTCCTTCTAATTCTCTAGTCTCCTTATCCATTTCCTCTGTGTTCTTGAAGAGCTCCTTATACTCATCTTACTTAACTGGTTTGATTCTCTGCAGTGGTGATTCCACTCTTCATTACTTCTTATGCCATTACAATGTCTGTTGTGGTCTTACTTGTTCCCTTACATTGTAGTCTTGCATTTCTTTTTTATTCTCATTCGGTTGTCTTACTGTACATCTTCTATCTCTTATTCAAAGAAATCATAATTTGTTTAAGTATCCTGAAATTGCTAAGCAAATGCTCCCTAAAACTGAACTGTCTTTCCTGGAGTATGTTCAGCCTTTGGTTTGGGAATCCTATGATAATCCTCTACATTTATGTGGCAGAATATTTTATATATCCCATTTTTTATTTTGTTTTGTTTCATTGCTGTTTACTTTATTCATTTTATCTAAAAAGTAAAATGGGGTGCAGAAGCACATGCCTATAATCTCAGTACTTTGGGAGGCTGAGGCAGGAGGATCCCCTGAGTACAAGAGTTCTGGATTGAGTACAGTTGAGACCACATCTAAAAATAAAATCTTAGTAGGGTGTGGTGGTATGCACCTATGGTCCCAGCTACTCGGGAGGCTGAGGTGGGAAGATTGCTTGAGCACAAGAGTTGGAGGCCGCAGTGAGCTATGATCACACCACTGAACCGTATCACACCACTGCCTGGGTGACAGAGCGAGATCCCATCTTAAATAAACAAATAAAATAATTTTTAAAATATATGTATTGAGATTAATGTAAAGAAGAAATCTTAGCACTAGTTTGCAGTTGTACCTTCTAGTGTGAAAAAACTTTAAACAAGTAAGCAAAGAAATATCCAATGTGAATCAGGGAAAGTCATTTAAGAAAAGGGAGTCCTGAGAGAGAGATCCAAGATGACTAATTACTAGCAGCCCAGGATGTAGCTCCCAGAGAAAGCCCACAGAACGAGAGAACGCCACACTTACAGATGAATTTTTGTTGCCCACGGACCAGGAGATTCCCAGCGGAGGAGCCCCACGGGTCGCCAGTGCGACTCTTGTGGCTGGCGTGGCAGTTTTGCCGGCGCCCCGGTGCGGCGGTTCTCGGTGCAGAGTAAAGGGAACTGAGTCCCCTTTTGGTCGACGTTTGGAGCTCCGGGAAGGCAGATTCGCCTGTTTACCTGATTGAAAAAGGGATTCAAGAGGGAAGTCAGACCGGAGATTCCCGGGCAGAAAAGCACCACAAATCTTGATGCCGCTGCTTTAGTTAGTGCAGTGGGTTGCTCAGATTTCAGCACTGGGAATCAACAAGTTGGACGTCCACTCAGAGACCTAATTTCAAAGTCGGCAATTACAAACAACAGGTGGATAAACTTACAATGATGGGAAGAAACCAGCGTGAAAAGGCTGAGAATACTCAAAATCAGAATGCCTCTCCTTCTACAGGGGATCACAGTTCCTCATCAACAAGGGAACAAGGCCTGATGGAGAACGAGTGCATTCCATTAACAGAATTAGGCTTCAGAAGGTGGATAATAAGAAACTTCTGTGAGATAAAAGAACATCTTCTAACCCAATGTAAAGAAACTAAGAACCTTGAAAAACGGTTTGACGAAATGCTAACGAGAATAGACAATTTAAAGAGGAATATAAGTGAATTAATGGAACTGAAAAACACAATACGAGAACTCCGTGAA